>CM075875.1:14568239-14773239 GCA_038021265.1 Cyprinella venusta
TAAAATTAGAATTAAAAAGAGTGGGAAAAAACAGAAATCAAGAGACATTTAGAATAGATAAAAATGTGCGATTAATTGGTAGATAACTATGACATTAATGCGATTAATCGCGGTTAAATCTTTTAAACGTTTGACAGCACTACAATCAATATAACCCATGGATGTCTAATCCTGGAGGGCCACCTTCCTGCAGAGCCTAGCTTTAAATGTAATTAAACACACTTGAACCAGTTAAGCGAGCTCTTCAGGATTACTAGAAACTTCCAGGCAGGTGTATTGATACTGAAGCTGAGCTCTACAGGAAGATGGCCCTCAAGGAGCAGGATAGAACACCCTTGATGTAACCCAGTTGAAAATAAAGTGCTAAACAGTGGCATTTAACTAATGCAGGCACTTCTGGCAACACTTATAAAAGATTAACATTTCGAACAAATTGTTCTTTTTTTTTAATGAATTGCTGAATCTGACCTGCTGTTGCTCTTCACAACCCAAGTACTCACCAGCACTGACTGTGATGGCCTCAATAAACTGGTCCCTCCAGCTGTTGGTGCCAACCAGAAGAGCCAAGTTTGTCTTTTTAATCAGCTTATCAACAGTGTTCTACAGAGAAGAGAGACACACAGCAAACAAAGAAAATGTACGGCTTCATTACTGTCCAGTGCAACTGAGAACAAGAATAAACAAACATACACACACTTCAGACGGGGCGGGCCACAATCCATCGAGTGCTTCTGACTGCTCTCTGGTCTGCCCCGCTGTGAAGTGTGTGTGGGATCGGAGTGTGTGCATGTCTCAGCGTGGCTAGTGCGTGTGGGCTGAAGTGCAGGCGTGTGCATGTGTTTCGTCCTGAAGTGTGTGGAGGCGACCGATGAGATGTCAATGTTTAAGATCCTCGACCTTCCCTGACAGAACGAGAGTGTTTCTATAAGGAACTGGAAGGAAACTTGTTTCTACAGACAAACAGGCATCTACAGACTTGCAGTCTGATGTATTTTTAATTCACACTGTATGTAACGTATAAAGTGTAAAAAGGGCCACGAAATCGATCCAAATCGCGGGGTACGATTCGTGGTGAAGGTTTCAAGCGTGTTCCGTCTTTCCCAGGGCAAAGTGATGTTTAATTAAATGCAACACATTTAATCTTGTGTATTAACTCGTTTCATCTGACTCCATAAAATGAAAAGGGTTTATCAATGATATCTGTGCATCATTAAATACACGTTAATGTTTGACTATTCCTTTTAACTCTAATGAAAATAAAGTCAAAGCCTGTTAGAATAGCCAAATATAACAATTTATTATGTCAGGTAAATGTATAAATTACAATTCTGCAAGATAATCAAAGCAAACCATCGAATATTTCAAAGAACAAAGAACTTTACCCAACATATTAGGCTACATGAGCTGAGTCTAGAAGACACAACATCATGGGCTGATCTGAATACAGAATGGCAGCCCCGAACTCTCCCGCTGCACCCCTTAAATAGCCAGACCTTACCTGATACTGAATGTTAATCACCAGGTTTCAATGGAAAGTTACTAAATCCCCTTACCATGTTTATTGGGGGCAGACCATTTCTTTGGTTGTACGTTGCACTCAGACAAAAGGTGTTAACTCAAAGACCACACTCCTTTGTGTGACAGTTATTCATAAACTTCTTAAAAAACCTTATTACCTTTCCTTTTACTTCTTTGGGAATGAGACATTATTACCAGTCACCCTGAGACTTCCAAAATTATTCTAAACACTCTTTAAAGATTATCACATTCACATTAAAACCATATTCTTGTGTGAGTTTTCAGTGTTATTTACTGAAAGAGAGGGAGAGAGGGATGTAGCTCAGAGGAAAGGGGGTAGGGTGTCAAATGTTAATTTGCAAGCAATGCCATTTGTCTTCAGAGGGCATTGGTCAGATATTTTCTTGGTCAGATATTTTCTCTTTAACCAGTTTTCCAGTCTTACAAAAGTAAGTGATAAATGTAGTAACCCAGTGTCAGGTTATCGTATACTAGCAACTATTGTCAATGAAAATCATCTACAAATCATTAAAAAGCTCTAAGTTTACTAAGTATACTGAAGTGGAGATCTTAACGGGAGATCTGTTTTGTATTCATATGATAATTGGCTATTGGTAGATTTATGGCAGTATGCATGTAAATGAATAGTTCACATAAAAATGAACATTTTTTACCTCAAGTTGTTAAAAACCTGTATGACTGACTTTGTTCTGCACAACACAAAAGAAGATAATTGGACACTCTTGAATTTCAATGAATAGACATTATCTTCTTTTGTGTTTCACAAAAGAAAAAAAGTCATACAAGTTTACAACCACGAAGTAGAGTAAATGATGACAGAACTATCATTTTTGATGGACGTATCCATTGGTTGTTTTAATGTGATTATGAATAAATAACAAAGTGGGAAAATAAGCAAAATAGCTCACCTTGAATTCATAAGATTCCTCGATGATAACCTCCAGTTTGGGGTGATCTCCGAGCATTGGCTTCCCCATTTCAGCGATGCGTCGCTCCTCATCATCTTCCCCTGTCAGAGGCTCCTCCTCTTCCTTGCCCGCCTCTTTCTCCACCTCTGAAAACAAAAGCGCAAGTCAGAGAGAAACAAACCCACCTTATAATTCAAATAATAATCCAAAACATATTTGTGGATCAATAGGTTTCTGTGGATAAACTGGATTGTGTGAATATAGTTTTTGTCAAAATGCTAAAGTAAACAAGAATTTGGCTCTGCTGGGGAAAATCCTTTAAAAAGTCAAAATCTCAGATCTACGTTGGTAAATTTAGAAAACAGGGTACATTTATAACAGAACACACACAGACCACTGTGACACTGTATATATGAGAGCTGTGTCAGGGGCAGGATGTTTCCTCCACGTTTCAGCGATGAAGCTTTTATGGGCCCAATGGAATTCTGGGTAAGTAACTGTGTGACATACACAGCCCCTGATCATGTGACTGGGTTTAGCCCAATCAATCACCCACATTCACACACACAATGAAATGAGAGGGTCAAAAGAAAAGAAGCAGATGCAGATCGACATGGGGGTATGAGGAGATTTGGAAATTAAGTAACATTAGAGACATGCACATGCTGATGTGGACAGAAAAGGAAAGGGGTGGGAAAGGAGAAAAAGACAATCCTTTGGGCAGCAACATGGTAATTTACTCCTATCACGTATATTCTCTTTTCAATTTCTCTTTCTGTCTCATTTATTTCATATTTCTTTTCAGTTCACAAGCTCAGCTGGCATTACCATAACAACAGCAGCAATAGCCATAAAACAATGTTATGATGACAACATTCCCAAGCTCAAAACAAACATGAGCCTCATAGGCAGAAATGGCAGCATAAACGAATTAAATATCTAATGGAACAAATAAATCACAAGCCACAAATGAACCCAGAGGCATTAGTGGAGGATTCCAGCATAAGATTCACCGTCAGATTAATGGCAGAGCAACTCGCTCCTGTAGCCTAAACAGCCTCTCTCTCTCTCGATATTTTATGTTCATCCGTTCCAGTGTAATCCGTTCATCTTTATTCTCAGACGGCAAGTTCTCCTTTTTAGCGAATAACTTGCTTTTCCACACTTTTCTGCCAGTTGATTTGTGAGATAACGAAATACACACATCACCATCTCTTTCGGTTTCTGTCCCTCTGAATGCAGATCATTTTTCCACATTGTGTTTAGTCTTACATGTTATTTCACAACAATCTCTATCATTTTTTCTCACAAACGGTAGTTCTATCTTGTTTGTAGTATCTGTAAAGAGATGTCTATAAAGAAGACACAATAAATTGAAAATAAGAACTGATTGGTCAAATTGTAATGGCCCTGTTTGAAGTAGTAAGTCAATACGAAATGGATAGCGTATAATGGACTGACCAATAACTAGTTAAAGAAAAACTGAAGAGGAACAGGCAGAACAATAATTGGGTATTACACATATCAATAATTGGGTCAGAGAGGTTTGAGTTATGTCATGCTTAAATTATGCGGTCACTCACATTAAATATTAAAATACCAACTATACAGAACACAAATGTAAGAGCTAATTTTACTGAAATCCAACAATATTAAAAGGCATCGAATGTAATTTACTATGAAAAATAATTAAATATAAGTTTTTTTTGATATTATTATAGATTGGTATTTTAATATACCAATCTTTAAAATTTAAAAATGTATAAAAAAATACAAATAAAAATGAAGGGATTTCTTATGGGAGGTGGGGAAAGTTACATAATTATTTTAACCAGCTGATAATCAAAGTAATACATTTACTATTTCAGGCCCACTGTAGATCTGTGTCCACCACTGAGATGTGTAGCGTGACAACCTCAAAAAAAGCTAAAAGATGGAGAGGAAGTAAATTAAAAGATCAACAGAAAATGTGGCACATTTACTTTAAAAGTAAAGACAAATTAAAAACTAATTAGTCACATTGAGATTTTGTGAGTAGCTTCAGTAATTGAATGAGATGCTGCAAATTTTTCATATTCAGTCAATAGATGTGACACAACATTAAGATGGAGTCAGGTTCATGTAATTTGATATTGATTTAATTGGCTGATGTTCTCTCTCTTGTTTTGTCCTTGAAAACAGAGCTATCATTTTCAGTCTACAGCTTGTACACACGCACACACACACCCCTTTCATTCTCATCCAGCCATCTCTTTACTGTCCTTTATTTTTCTAGCGTCTCTTCTTTCTTTCATAATAAGTAATCTCTTTTCTATTATCTTCAGTATGAAGGTTTTTAATCATCCAAGGTACTCTCAAATGGCTTACAAACAAAGCTAATCAAAAGCAAATGGACTCGATTATTAATTATTTCGAAAACGTTTCACCGATCATCTGAGTGTGTTAATCACTGATGAAGTCATATGGCGGTGTAGCAAAACATCATCAAAAATGCATAACCAAATCCAGCTGCATTTCATTGAATTCTACCTGATGTTCCTCTCTCTAATTTGCTCCTATTTTCCATGTTTTGACCTTTGGATCCAGTTTATTGCATCTTATATCACTTATACTAAAAAACATCATTAACCAAAATCATTAAACATATATATTTTTTTAATTTTAATATGAATATGATAAAAACAAATCGATACACATCAAAACACTGAAGTGCTGGGAAACTGAACCGCTCTGCTCCCTGGAAAAGAAATGTTTATCTAAATGTGAGATGAAACACACTCAAACAACCTTGGCTTTGAAGACAGCTCACAATCTTAAGCTCGGAGTCTTTTCGAGCTCCCCTAATCTCTCCTCATGATTTACAGCACAGGATCTGAACTCATTTGCTAGTGTGCTTTAACATTTCCTTTGTGTCTAGTTATGAGATTATTGCAAGGAAACGAAATGAAACAATTCGCTTTGAAGCTTGCTTTCTTTCTGAAGTATATTGAAAACACCCTATATGGTAAAATATACAAAGATTGTGTAAGAGCAGATGATCACTATATAAATAAATGGGTCATATCATTAAAATGTGAGTGCCCTTTCTAAATAAATGTTTCGTGTAGTATATGAACACACTGCAAGCTTCAGACTATAAAGACCATATACTACTATTCAAAAAATTTGGGTCAATAAGATTATTTTTTTTTAAAGAAATTAATTAAGGCTGTCAAACGATTAATTGCGATTAATCGCATCCAAAATAAAAGTTTCTGTATACATAATATATGTGGGTGGACTGTGTATAATTATTTTTGTATATATATAAATACAGAAGTATTAATTATAGGGCTGTCAAACGATTAATCGCGATAAATCGCATTCAAAATAAAAGTGTGTTTACATAATATATGTGGGTGGACTGTGTATAACTATTTTGTATATATATATATATATATATAAATACACAAATACATGTATATTTAAGAAAAAAATATTATTTATATATAAAATATTTATATTTATATATAATATAAATTATATATAATTTTATATACAGTATACACTTGAAAATATTTCTTAAATATATACAAGCATGTATGTGTATTTATATATATATAAAATTCTTATACAGTATCCACCCACATATATTATGTAAACACAGACTTTTATGTTGGAAGCGATTAATCGCGATTAATCGTTTGACAGCCCTAAAATGAGCATATGAGACTGAAGACTGCTGAAATGGCTGCTGAAAATTCTGCTTTGTCATTAGAGGAATAAATTACATTGTAACATTTCACAATATTTCTGATTTATTGGATTAAAAAAAAAAAAAAAAACCTGTGCCATGGAGAGATCTTTCAAAAACAAACTGATACCAATCTTTTGAGAAGTGATGCATATTGAAATAAAACTGCAGATATGGCTCGTTCTGAAATCTTAAAATGTTAATATGCATTTGACCGCCCACATTTAAACATTAACAGGGCTTTTTATGATATTCTTGCTACTTAACCTTTTCAGATACTATTACTGGCACATAAAGACAAGAGTAAGATATGGAGGAAATCTAGCAAAACGTTGTTCTGATCCTGGCAAGGTCATTGCTAAAATAAAAAAATTGACAGGTGAGTTGGTGGTCCCTCACTGGACGTATCAGGACTGATTAGCAATTACAATGTTGAAAACTGAGTCTTTTTTATGTTTTTGCTGTAAAAACAAGCATGTTTTAATGCATATGACCCCTTTAAAGTATATGTATAATATATGTATGTAATTATGCGAGTAGTTGCGTAACCAGCGAAAGCAAAGAAAAGTCATTAGATTAGTAAAACAGCAAACAGACACCAGGAGAGAGAGAGACAGAGAGGGTGAGACTCTGCCCAGAGGGAGAAGAAGAGTAAAAAGCGAAGGAGACACTGTGAGAGGGAAAGAAACCTCTGTATACTGTCCATCCTCTCCTTCTCCAAAGTGGCGTCTGTAGCTCTACGCAAAAGCTGCATTGCTTATCGTATTCCTCTCGATTGAGAACCCTGACTGCTATCGTCTTCCTGCAGAAACAAGACAACAGGAGGGGGTTGGAATAATGCATGCATGATACACAAACACACACACACACACACACACGGGGACTGGGCTGCAGGGCTGTCGATGGTGTAGCTTGGCCTGTAGTTGATCCCGATGATGATCCAGAG
Source organism: Cyprinella venusta (assembly GCA_038021265.1). Taxonomy (NCBI): domain Eukaryota; kingdom Metazoa; phylum Chordata; class Actinopteri; order Cypriniformes; family Leuciscidae; genus Cyprinella; species Cyprinella venusta. The sequence continues at coordinate 14,575,366 of CM075875.1, forward strand.
GACTGGTGTTCAGTGTGTGTGTGTGTGTGTGTATGTGTGCTGTATGTGTGGTCCCTCGCCAGACTCAGGCCACGCCCCCCACCTTCCTTCTCATTGGTCTCTACGAGCTGAGGGTCTCCGATCTCCAGGAAGAAGCTCTTGTTCTTCTCGTATTCTTCGTCATCAATTATCCTGACTTTTATTGTTTTGCTGGAGGGGGAGAGAAAGAAAAAGAAGGGGAGGAAGAAAAGAGTGAGGAAAAGACAGGCCAAGAGAAAAAGAAGAAAGAAAGATAAACGGCATGCAGTCATGCAGAGGCAGACCATCAGAATAAGAGGATGATGCAAGAGAGACAGACAGAGAGAGAGAGAGCAGCCTCATCAATTCTGACTGTGTCTAAAATACACTCACAAACTCAGATAAAATCAATATTCCCTCTCATTTTTGTACTTAAAAAATTATTCAATTAAATGATAGCTGTTTCTCAATTCCAAGAACGCAAATAACAGACTTGCCTTCTAGTGGAGACTGGTCTTGCCAGGCTACCTTGAAAGAACAAACTTAGAAGGACGCAAGGACATAGAACGCATCCTTTTGTGAACTGAGATGTGCTGCGATCTTGTTGCTCAACTGACCGTCACAGCATATTATAAGCCAAATTACAATAAATGCAACATAACATGAACAAAAATGCTTCCGCTTCGCGTCAGTGTCCTGGATCAGCCTGTCGGGTTGCTCTACATTATCCCTTACATAATATATGTTCATTCATTCAACAACATTTTCTGGGTTTTCTGAAGTTTTTTTTTTTTCTCTATTTTTTCCCGTCATCTGTACTGAAGCAAAACCCAGCTCGGCATGCTCAGAGGAAACATTGAATATAAACCTCCACCTCCAAGCTAACAACATCATCATCAGAACCATAAACAAAATCTTTCATGCACAGATTCAGACCACTTGCTGCCATGCTTGCGTGACCTTTCTCCAAGAGTAACCCCGGCGCAGAACATTACAACCAGAAAATCTCCACAACCAATCATGGTGTACATTGTTTAACATAAAAAAAAAAATACGAAAAAAATGTATTTATGAAAGTCCGAAGATAGGACTGCTAGGATGACATTGTCCTGCACAACTTCACAGGCAATAAGTGGAACGGGAATTTTAGAATAACACAAGAGTCATACTGTAAAAAAAACAGTTTCACAACATTTTTTTCTTTTGTCAAATCAACTTAAATAATTTATGTAGTTCAGATAACATAACATTTTGAGTTTCTGATGGTTAAATCAATCTCCTATATTATATTAACTCAATTTTTCCATTTCAATGAATTTTACTTAATTTTTTTTTAAGTTAAACCAACAATATTTTTTTTTACAGTATTCAACAACAACAACTCGTTATGTGTCATGCCATACAATTTCTACATCATTGCACATGGACAGAACTTTCCAGTTTCGGTTTTCGACCCCAGCAAGTGTTTGCGTGTCCTCTTGAACAGAAGAGAAAAGGTTTTAACCAATTTCAGCCAGATTTGGCCAATTAATTCTGATTGGTGTGGTTACATGTGACTCTTTTTATTCCAACTGTGCTACTAGTCCAATTACAAATAGATTATCCATATAAACACAGCTAATGAAGAAAAGGCATGAGAAAATGAAGCAAGAAAGACAGAAGAGTCCTCAAATGCTGGCATATGCTTCATGGAAAACTGATAAACACAAACACTATCTTTCCGTCTTTCTCCATCTCTCACTTCTCAAAGTCAATTTTATGTTCCTTCACTGGTTGTCACAGAAACAGTGTTAGATAGTTTCCAGATCTGCACTGTATGATGCAGTAAGCTGTACGTGTGTGGGAATGGCCCTCTCCACTTCTCATTTGAATGTGGGTTAGGTTCAGCTGAGGTCACAACTCACGGCAGTGCGCTTACGCTACATCAATTAGTCATAGAACTGCTTTTAGACGCACACAAAGGTTTTAAAAATCACAGCGCATGCCGGTTTTATTATGCGTGCATGCGTGTGGTGTTTTCCTATTTATTCTTTGTATGTTTTTGTTCTTGTCAAGTGATTTTGACATCCATCATCTGTGGTTACTTGCATAATTTCATTACCCACCTAAATTCTCCCTCTCTCATTTCAAATGATGTATCATATTTATAACTGTATCGGACAATGATTATTATATCTGACAGAAAACAAAGTGATCTTTTAAGTGTGGTGTAGATGAGATGTTAATTAGAAGTGTTCTTGTGCTCTGTGAATAGTGCAGACGTTTTGAGATGGTCCTCACTGCAGAACACGAAATCCAGCGGGAGGAGTTGGATCCAGATCCAACTCCTCCCACCTTATATCTGGATCCAACTCCGCCCCCTGGATCTCGTGTACTGCAATAAGATGCTACTGGAAGTTTTTATCATTCAAAAAAACCAAGACAACACATTCACAAGCAGTCAACACATCAGAACTCAGTGAAAACATGTTAACAGTTTAAGCGCTGGGTGAGACAAACTGTGACCATGTGACACAAAAACACCTGCTAAACCCACTGGCAGAATATCTACACTTTTCACAACCATGTTGCATACACCGCTTTTCAGTGGCGGAACAAATCAACTGCTGTTGAAGAATCTTAAGCATGAAAGCAAAATAAATTATATTCACAGGCAAGTGACTCTTATGAGCCAATTCACAAACAACACTTAAAATAATGAACCGACCGTTCTATAACAAATCAATCACAGAGACTCAAATAATGTACCGGTCTTGAGTCAGTCTGACTAATCATTCACTTCACTGACTTACTGAGTCACAAAACATCTTTATCTTTAGGTTGTATTAAACTATTATTTAAATGTTTATTTTGCCCTCTAACCTTGAATCAAACAAATCTGTCAGCATTTCAACTTACTACAAGACATTATACGTTTATTAAGCAGTTTCCTCATGTAAACCATCCTCGTCAAGTTACAGTAATGTAAGGTTTCTCAGCTTTTACTATTCTCATGGTCCTGATCTGACACACCACACACACACAAAGGGAAACTTGACATGATTGACGTGAAGACTGAAGCCTCTTGTATTCAGTATAGCATTTCTCTCCTAGCTTGCCGTTACAGTAGATGACAGTGGCTTTATGCGTGTGTACCAAGTTCCCCTCTGAGAGCGCTGTCTCTCTTCAGCAGCTCAAATTTGAGCCTGCAGGAAATCAAAGCATGTTTTAGATTAAGCCAAACGGGCAGGGGCTTGTGGGAGACGCTCAAGGTCTTGAATCTCTGATTCAGGGCGTTATATAAAGCTGGTCCAATTCAAGACTGACCAGAAACCAAGCACTGCAACATGAGACATCACACATGCATCTCACTTAGTTGGGAACAATGTAGCAGAGACATAAATGATATGACATTATCTGATCATTAGTATATCTGCATTGCAGTAGCTTTGATCGGAAGAGATCCTGACACACACACGCTTAGCACGGCTCCTTAAAATACATATATGGCTCATAAAGCTCATCAACCACTTCCTGCTTGAAATGATCTTCAGGTCGATGCTTCTAGAGGATTCGCAGATACGTTTCAAACCAGTGGTGGGACAGTCAGGAAGCTTAAACTCATACACTCTTGCTGCAGTGCTTGCAGATAATCGCCCGTCGCTGCTGCATTACGGTGCGTCAGTGACTGCGGTGATGTGGACATACTGTATCTCGGGGTCCATGTTCAGGTACCAGTTTTAGGTCATTGCAGCTGGACTGGAATGAGATCCAGACCTATTAGCTTAATTTATATGGCAAACCCACACACACAAACAGTTTGACTTACATTAGAGTCCAGAAACATTTGCCAGCAATTAGATCTGTGCTTAGCAACCGCAGAAAGAGCCAAAATAGAGCCACTTTTCAACAGCGATTTACCAAAGGCCACATTACATCGAATGTGTGTAAGAAAGAGAGAGAGGGAGAGGGTGAAGTAATGCAACATCTTTAAAATTCAGATCATGTCTGCTCCTTAACACAAGGAGGAGCCCCATCAAATCAATATGAGCTGACTTTTGTATGTGTGTGTGCCCGTGTGTGGAGGCATATGGGTGTGAGCATGTTTAGAATGAATATAAAATGGATGAATATGTGGGTATTGACTTTTTTTCTTGTGCCAAGGTGAAATTCAGTAAGAATGAATTGTGCCCGTTGATAAATCCCGTCATGCAAATCAGGCAACAGTGCAAATCATAGATTGTACGTCATGATTCTAGTCCGTGTTCCCGTCTTGTTCCATGTTTAGCAGATCCCTGTTATGTTTAATGTTAATTAGTCTCCACAGGTGTTTCCTATTAGCCACACCCTCTTGTTATCTAATTTAACCTCCGCATTTAGGCCCTGTGTCTAGTTTTAGTCTTTTGGCTTGTCAGGTTTGCCAAACTGAGGTTCGTCAGTTCTTAACGTTGTTTGTTTTGTTCCTGAGTCTATATTTGTGTAGTTTAGAATTTATTTAATACACACATACACCCATACACGCGGATAGCTCAAAATGTGTATAGATAACACGCCACTTGACTTGAAAGTGGCGTTTATGTTTACGCAAAAGTCATCTCATGTTGACTATATTTACTTTTTATTTATTAAAACCAGGCAATTGGTTGATGAAACATTGACTGAAATTAAGATACAATAAATAAAAAACGAAATTCACTTTTAAAAAAAGGCTTTGTGGTTTCTCTTTAAGATCTTTGTGAAAGTTTTAAAGTCGCTTTCAGAGCGGTCATTTGCGAAATGGAGAACTCTCACTTCCGTAACATTGTTTTTTTTTTTTCTCGTAAATGTGAACAAGAAAAATAAAATAAAAATAATATTTTATGTTCTGTGGAGGCCGACCCTTCTTCATCCGGTTAGTAGGCTATTACTTTTGTTTTGCGCAGTGTAATTCATAGAATTACTAAAAAATATTTTGTCACCTAAAAGTTAAAGATTTGTTGTGTTATGTGTATTTCGCTCATATTAAATATAAAACGCATGTGTAGATTGATATTTTTGTAATGTCTGGACTAAAGTGCTAGCATTCGATGTAAACAAATACTTCAACCAGTTTAGTCAGTAGAACCCACTATGAATCATGGGAAATAGAACGGGCGCAGAAAAAGATGGATACAGTGTACCGTACGAATATACAGGCTAAACTCTTTTCTACATCATTTGAGGAATCATTGCTGCCAGGATCAATAAAAAAAGTACATAAACAAAATAGTTGGTAATTTTAACAGGCAAATAATTGACATCTCTCGTTTGCATCAGAAGGGTGCATGTTTGAGGTAAAATGATAATGACTTCATTTAAATATGCCTGGCGCAGATATTGTCAGTTTAAATTGGATTGCAAATAGTAATTATAATAATAATAACAAAACGATGTTTGCATATAGTTAAGATATTAATAATACATCATGCACATTCTCAGTTTTTATGAGAGAAATGAACATAAGACTACTGTAAGTGTGTGTTTGTGCATGAGTGTGTGTCTCAAAGTCTGAATGAAACCATTTCCAACATGACCAGAAGTGCAAGGTAATGCATAAGCTAATATAAGCAAATGCAATCTCTCCTTATGATATATTCTGTACTGCAACCTGGACTCAAGTGTGCATGCAAAAATCTTATGACCGGTTGCATGCTCATTTGTCTAAACACACTTAAGCCTGCATGAAACATGCAGGCGCTCATATGCGCACACACACACACAGCAGGTATTGATTATGTCGTAGTGGGGTGAAATGAGAGCTTGCTGCAGAGACCTTCTAGTCAATAATGGAAGTAGAGAGAAAGAAAGAAAGAGAGAGAGAGAGAGAGCGAGAGCGAGAGCAATAGACAGACAGGAGTGTATATGCCTTAACATACTTTAAGTATTACAGGGCACTAAAAAACAAACATCATCTTATGTGATTTTCAGTACTTTAATGATTCGAATTTGTTGAAGTTACAAGCCGATTTGTGAGTGTTTAAAACATTTTCAAGCCCTTTGATAAAACACGGCACAATAAAGCATCACAATTTGCTCATTGTTCTTTTACAAACTCTAATTATTACATAATTGGATGCTTCATAACTTACAATTACATTTCTTTTGAAAATGCTGCTTCGTCACTAATGCTGAAGTTTTAAAAGGGTCCTTTGTTGGGCAGAAAGTAACATTTTGTACTTTAGTGAAAAACAAATGTACACCCTTAGAAAAAAAATCTATATAAGCCTTTATCACACTTCTGCGTTCGAAAATCGTTTGCTTCAAATAGGAGCATAAAAAAACGTACACTGCAGCCTGTATCATTGGCAGGGAATGGGATTATGGTGATTTAGGCCTATGTAAAATTCAGCAGATACTTCTTCCAGAAGTGAATCAATTCATATGCGTGTGATACTCTATTCAACCTAGTTTTAAAATAAAACAGTGGTCAAATAACAAAGCTGGAGTCTTGACGTATGACGTTTTCAACGATCTGGGGGCATCTGCGACCCTTGAACGTAAAGGGGCTCATTTAGAAGCGGTACTACAACTAAATTATTTTCTTTTTTTAGTTCTGTTTTTAGCACTTTTTAGCACTTTTCCTGCTCTCAGAATTCTAGGTCCCGGGTCAAGGTGAATCCAAACTGAACCAAAGAATTTTTGTTCTTGACACAATTTCTCAAGTCTGAACTGTCACAAGAGACAGAAATGACAAGAAGACCCAATTTCAGAACCACAGCACTTCAAAACCTCCATTGCTTCTGTCTGCTGATATCTGGCTCACCCCGCCCCTCTCTCTCGCTTTCTCTCTCTCTCTTCTCAGTGTCTTCCTCTCTCGGGTGACTTTTGATGGGCAGGTCTTAAGTGAGACAGTTAATTAGATTAATGGTAACTGCCTATGTGCCTCAGGAGACTAAAATATGCTTGTGTGTGTGTGTGAATATGTGCTCTGATGAAGTGAAAACTTTTTAAATTCCTTAGTGATAAAAGCATTTTAATATTCATGAGCTTTGTTTGGCTAATCATTAATAATGTATTAATTGAAAGAGCTGCAGTGTGTTCAGAGGGGAGGGTGGAGACACAGTCCAACATGGCAGTACGAGTTGAGAGTACAAAAGGAAGCACAACAAACATCCATGCTTTTAAGTATGTATGTACACACACACACACGCACACAAGTCAGAGAGTGGAACAAAAAGCTGCAATAAAATTGGCCTTCACGACCTTCATAGCGTCTCTTGTTTTCTCTCTGTTCATTTACAGCCCTATGCGGGTCTCTCCATCTCTCTCGGAGCAATTTTCTCCAACAGAAGAGCTTAAATCAAGGGCTGCTGGAACTGCAACATCCCTGTCTGCTCTGTCTGCGGTTCTCTGTAATGAACAAAAGCTGGATGTGTGTGTCTGTACGTGTCTCAGAGTCCTTCAATCTAGTCCACCTATCTAGAAACACAAGCAAAACACTCAGACCTGTCCAGAATTTTAACATTTTCTAAAGAGGCAACTGGTAATGTTTGGTTGTTAGGATGTTGCAAGGTGGTTGCTAGGCTGTTAGCTTATTCAATCAGAGCAGATAGATATATAGAAAGACATGTCACACACTCACATTTCTTTCCTCCGCTGGGCTCTCTGGATGCCCATATAAGGATATATTTCTCAGCACTGACCCCTCGACCTCTCCTCCTCTAAAGATCCCGCATACATCAGCTCTACTGTCACTGTAGCAACAGTGTGTGAGTCCAGTAACTACTCTACATATATGTGGAGATCAATGGCGGCTCACGGATTTTATTTTCTTGGGTGTGCTAAGGGATGCTTAACAGTTCAGTGGGGCTTTTTATAAGTGCATCAATAACTTGCATTTTATTTCATTTTCCATTTGACCTTAAAACTATATAATTTACAAGATCGCATTGTGAAGTGTGCAGTTATTAAGCACGTAATCAAATTCGCTGAACATCTTTATTATCACATTACCTTATTACCATTAACATGTCGTTCCTGACAGAGACCTAATTGACTCCTCCCCCATCAAGCCCATTGTTTATACACATAGGAACAATAAAACATTTATTAAACTTCTTTTTACTTTTTGGTTTTTATTTTCTTATTGATAAAAAAATGGCAGTGCTATGCACATTTCTGGCAAAGCTATGGTCCCAGCATGCTCTGCCACTGATGGAGATGCTATGTGTGTGTGTTTGATCCTCCTTGTATGTCTCTGGATCAGGTTGTATATGGATTTTCAGAGGTTTCCAATTCTGTTTTATGCTTTTTTGCACACACATACTCCCACTTCTCTGATGGCAGGCAAACATCCAAGCGAGACAAAAAAGTCATCATATATTTACTAGAGGTCAAATAACAGCAATCTCTCTCTAGTGAATCTTTTTCTCATTCTAGCATTCAGTCTGGATTTCTTTTCTGGGAAGAGCAGCCATATCCACTTTTTCTCAGGTTACTGTCTACTACGGAGCTGCATATTCCACACAAATGTTTCTCGCTTACACACACACACACACACACAACTGGCAGCTACTGGACACTCAGTAGAGACACGGCTAACCAGAGAGGCTGAGTTCAAGACAAACTGACAGCCCACAAATCAGAGAGAGCAGAGCCCCATCCCACCAGATCATTATCCACCTAATTTCCGAACAATTCAGCATGGATCGGGAGCAGATGAGACCCATCAGCTCCAGCCAGCAGCCCCTCAGATGAGTCACAGAGACCCCGTTCCACCCTGCTGCTCCTGTTAGCACCAAAGACACCCAGCAGCTTGTTTAGATGATCTCCAAATGTGGCGATTACACCTCTGCCACAGGAAGTAATGACTGTGTGAACTGGGGTAAAGATAAATGAACTGATTTGTAGGACGGGTGGAAGACAAGTACAACTGCTTAAGAGAAAATTCTACTCATTAGGGTGTTAATAATGACGAACAGGAACAGTCTGACAGGCTTGGAGAACCTGAGGCCATTTGCACCGTTCTACTGATAGTGCCAATAATGCAATTCAGAGTGGCATCAGTCTTAGTGCATTAGCATAAACAGGTTTCAACAAATTCTCCAATCACACTTTCCACCTACTGACAGTTCAGTAGTCCCACCTCAAACCAAGAGAAGCACCACAGAGCTAAATATTTATACTTTTCTAGAAGACAACCTACAAATGGCTTACTGAAAACACTAAATTAGGACAAGTGAATGTATACAAAAAACCCCATCTAAAATCATGTAATCCCTGCCATTTATTAATTTGACAAGCCTTCTTTTGTGGACTCATTCTTTGTATTTTTACTTGATGTGACAATTTGATATGAAATTCATATGCATTACTGTTCAAAAGTCTGGAGGCAATATACATTTTAAAAAAGGAATGACTAACTCTTATTCAGCATGGATGCATTAAATTTATCAAACGTGACAGTAAAGACATTACAATTAAATGAGTAGTTCACAAACTTTTGCTGATAATTTACTCACCCCCATGTCAAGATGTCCACGTCTTTCTTTCTTCAGTTGAAAAGAAATTTATGTTTTTGATGAAAACATTCTAGGATTTTCTATAGATAACTCTTCTCCTTCCTTCTAACTTGAGTATGAGAGCTGAGACCAACAAACCTCTTACAACGCCTCCGTCTCACGGGTTTTCAGCATTACTGATGTCAAAGGTCACACAGTGAGAGGCGCAGAGGGAGAACATACTGTACTCATCACCCCATTGTATATGCAAATAACCTCCAACATGGTAATTAAAATCTCCATATAATGAAGTCATGCTTGGGCAGGAACATAGAGCAAAGGGAGGGAGAGAGTTACAACAAAGAAAAAAACAGAGAGAAAAGAAATTGCATAAGAAAAATACTAATAAATCCCGAGAAAACTTGTGGTAATGTATGTTAAAAATGAACCTATATGACATCAAAGTGAGACAGCATGTTTCGGGCAGGTGGATCTGGAAAAGGCTCACGGGACTAAACTCAGGTAGAGTAAACTTGTGAACCAGAGATTTTCAGAGATTTAAAATCATCATGCCCTTGAGCGAAACACTTGACTTCAAGTTGTTGTCCACAGACATAACTTTCCTGTTTAGCAGCATGTGGCTGCGATGTACAATAGTTTCACAGTGATAACTTGAAAATAATACAACAAAGATCAATAATATTGTTGAATATTAAATACTGTTGAATATTAAATGTTTAAGTGGACGAATATGGTATAACACTGATTTATAAGTCTTCTAAATGTGTTCCTGCCCTCAACGATTAAGTAGGCTATATCAGTCATTAGATAAAACAAATAGTCTTAATAGACAAGCTTTTAATCGATTGGTAAAAGTTACTGAACGAATCAACCGCTTCTCTGAACCAAGTTTGAGTAGAGAGGCAATGAATCAGACATCTTGTTTGAGAACAAACCAGGCATGTCAATTGTGAAGGAGTATCTGTTGACCGACTATAAACCAATGGGATTAGAATGTTGTTCATTCAGTTCAGCAAAGCATAAGCAGGCAGATGAAAAGTGTAGCACTACGCCAAGTTTTATAGGTGTACACACAGCATTATCCTCAATTTATGAATGTGTAAAAATGAGTGATGGCATCTACAATTTTAACTGCAAGAAGCCTACTTGAAATGCATTGCTATGGTGCCCAGTGTAATACAACATCTCAATGGCTCTTTTTAAACACAGCATATTACTGAATCTCATAAATCATTTTTAGGCTATTGCTATCATTTCTCTTAAGCTTGATAAAAGGCCAAAAGTTGACAAAACGGAAATAAAAACAATATATTGGCTTTGAAAGGAGATATGGTGGCATTATTTCTCACGTCTCTTGGTAGAACGTGTAGAGGGGCCATTTTTAATGAACAATAATATGATTTTTTTGAACGAAACACAAATTAATGACTCTTTTCACTCATATTCTAAGACATTCATTGGTTGAAACCTACTTGAGTCACTGTAATGAATCTCAGAACAATTATTTGCGCTGAATGGATCCAAAATTTGACAGACATGAATCAAAACCCTAGCACTAATATCAAATAGCTATAAAGTGAAAATCAATGGAAATTGCATGGAATTGCTCATTCAAAATGTAGAAAAGGCTAATTTTGTCAATATAATATTTGGAAAGGTGTCACCAAGGAGGTCTAAAATACTTGGAGAGATTTATTTTGCAATAATGCTGTTTCATCAGGATACATGGCTACATTTCAATGGCCGTCAATAGAAAACTGTCGTTCATCTACCAGAAGGCACAAACTACAAAAAGATCTGCTATGGATACTGGCCATGCACTATAGTGACTGTAATGTGCTTTTGGTAAAGATTCTTCAAAATGACAAGGAATTATACTCTGGAATAGACTACAACATTTAATGAATGATTAATACACTCCTCCCTCCACCGTTTTCTCTACAAAGTCCAGTGAACAAATCAAAAGTCCAGGATTGAGCACTGTCAATCAAATAACAGCCAATTCCATTCTAATACATGGATGTCATTGCGCTGTTTGTTTCCAGAAGGTTCAGTGAAGTCATGGCAACTGGTTTGCTGAGGTCATGGGGAAAACTTAAAAATGTCGCCATTCCAAGCTTTCAATGGAAAACTTGTAATCGGTTCACTACAACTACAAGCATGTTTCAAAATCATTTTTCTTTTCTTCTCTTTCTTCCATCACTCTTTCACTGTGTATGCATCTTTCGAGTCTGCATCTGTTACTGTACCGCCCCCACACACACACACACACACACAGCTATTACTCATAGAGCAACACACACACAGACACAAATACACAATGCTATTACTCATAGAAATACACACAGACACACACACAAATGCATTATAAAAGCTTGTCAGTTTTTTTCATTTCAAAAGGTTGTCTGTAAAGCCAAAGAAGCTCTCAAGAGACAAAAACTAGAAGAAAAAATAACAGGGGAGGACAGATGACAAAAAACAGACCTGTATTTCAATGGCAACTGCAAAAAGACATTGTTTCCAACCTGTATCTGCTCGAACACTCACATACAGAGCACATTCACACACATCCAGCAGTTGGACAAAATAATGTAAACACCAGTGACATAATTTTACCCCAAAATGTACATTCTGTCATTTAACTTCTTGTTCCCTACTTGCATGCTGTTCTTTAGAAGGAGATGTAAGGCAAAATGTTAGGGCTACATTTTCTTTGTTGTGCTTTAAAAATGGCAAAGCATTCACTAAAATTTGAAGAAAGCTAATTGAGCAACCTCCAATTTTACACAGACCAGCAGAACAAGTTTGTATCGTTTTTTCTTTTTTTTATTTATTAAATTCTTCTGTTCAAAGACGCTGATGGGTCAAGGATAGACGGATAGACAGTTCAATAAATGAACAGATTGAAATATTGATTTGTGTAACGATCACTTACAGTATATCCAAGCTCCAACATGGCTGTGTCTTTGAGTTTCACAAAAACTCCATTTTAAAGGTCAAATTGCAGTGATGCGCACCAGTGTCAGGTGCCTGAAGCTTCTCACTTTCTCTTTCTCTTCCTCTTCCTCTCTCTCTATGCAGAATGAATGACAGCTCCAGAAATGTTTACAAGTCAGGTAAATCATGACCTTTGACACTCTATTCAACACCTGTTTTTTTTCCCACATGCATGCTGATCTAGCGGCACCAGCCCATGGAATAAGGCAAAATATAAATGCGAGAGAGAAAGAAAGAAAGAGAGGGAGCGAGGGGTACTGTAATAACCGTAGGAGGTAGAAGGCTTCACAGGAGCAGACTTTCAAAGAGGTAGAAAGAAGGGATAAAGAAGAAAGACGGAATAACGTTAAAAGGAAAGTGCTCTGCAGGAAAATGAAGCCTCTGAAGCTGTTTGGGACTTTTCTATTGAGCTCCACTGAAGGTTCAATCAATCCTCCAGAAAGCGTTTGGTTGACATACATCACACCAGGCTACAAATGGCATTAGCACGTGTGCGTATGGACCCGTAACCTATAGAAGTGCATAGGCAGCAGGACACATTTGGAAAAGAAAGGCGTATGTTTTTTTTTTGTTTTTTTTTACGCTTGTACTCTAAACTTAGATCTGGTTTTACATAAACACTCTCCAGTTGGCTGCATAGCTATTCTACTTGGGTTACCATTGGCCAACCATAGCGAGAATAACATACAGTAAACATGTACAGACATCCAAACACACACTTGTGGGTACACAAATATGGATGAAGAACTTAAACACCCCAAAAAGGCAGGCTGTACCTAAAACAAGCCAGTCATCATCACCCCGGCAACCATCCGCACGGAAAAAACAAAACAAAATCAGCAATGACACTTTCAATGAATGATAAATGGCAAAAAGGAATAAAGAGAAGTGAAGTGTGCGTTTCACTCTCCATGTGTGTTTGAGTTAAGCCACTCTCTGAGATGATTGACAGATGGCACTGGTCAGCTTTCTGGTGGCAACGCCCCCCTTACTTGCATAAGACCAGCTGTGTGTTTATGGTCCAGGAGTGATAATAATGCTCTGGCACACAAACCCCTTGAGGACTGATTAGCGTCTCTCTGTCCATCTCACTGTCCTCAGTCAAACATCCTTAAGGACTCATTAGTTTCTACTTCTGTCACCCCACATCCATCCAAGACCACGGCTGCATCCTAAATTGCATACTTCTACAGCGTACTAAGTTCACCGTGGATGGGTTAGTACATGTTTTAATATGGTCTCAAGTATTTGGACACAGTACAAAATGATATCATATTTTCATATCACAGACCAATTAGTCGCAAGCTCTGTGCTTTTGCATACAAGCGTTAACACTTGGGTTGGGTAGTGATTTTCTCTTTAGCTCGTTAGAAAGTTACTAGCTCTCTTTAGTAACTTTCTCTTTTAGTCGGCCATTTTGTAGTTGTGTCCGATTTCTGAGTAAACGACATCATTCCATACATTCGTTCACTACTTTTACCCACAATACACTCTGAATTAGAGTGTACATTCAATGTATGAATTCGATGTACACTCATTTCCCACAATCCAATGCAGAGAGAACTGAGCGTGCATGAAAGTGCAGGAGCGAGAGAGTTTAACCTTTTTTTTATTAATCATTACTTGAATAAAACAAATGAATTTTAAAATTAAATGAAATGATATTAATAAGGTAAAATATATAGGTATATTCTTTTTTCATTAAAATATATTATTTAGGCATTAACTCAATTTAATATGTTTTACTAACAGCCAGGTATTTTAATAATTTGTGGCATTGTTGTTAACTCGTTAAACTGTACTGTAAGGAAGAGATGATAATTGGGTGAATGATTTAAAAATATTCGTTAATCATCTGTAGGTACCATATTCATTCTAATGTAATAATAATGTATAATAATAATCGATGTAACTACAAAGCTGACACGGAGGTACAGAAAAAAACGTAAACCCATGCGAAAACAAGGATCACGCAATGCCGATGTTAACATTAACAATTTGAGAACGAAGTATCACGTGATATGATAAGCGGCCGTTAGATTTAATCAGCGCGATTTACTGATATGTTTCCCCCTTTAGTTGGTCAGAACAAAAGTGGATGTTACTTGTTTAGATTACACTTTCCAGTGAAAATTCTAATGTTGGTCAGTAGAATCTGTGATTCTGAAAGCCAGTATCCACCCCGGCACATTCTCCTCAAAACATTGGATTCATCCACGATTTGCTGTGCCGAGGCACAACTTACGTAATGTTGATAATTCCGCGAATAACTGCAATTGCAGATTTCAAACAGAGATGGCGACAAAGAAGAAAAACTACAGACTGCAGCTTTAAATAAAATGTTTGTATTTCAAATGATGTTCTTTTGGAAATTTCTATTCATCAAAGAATCCTAAAAATGCAACACAACTGTTTTCAACATTGATAATAAGAAATATTTCTTGAACAGTAAATCAGTATATTAGAATGATTTCTGAAGGATCATGTGGCACTGAAGACTAGAATAACGATGCTGAAAAGATGCTTTGGCATCACAGGAATACATTACATTTTAAAATATTTTAACATAGAAAATCGTTATTTTAAATTGCAATAATATTTTGCAATATTTTACTCAATTTTGATCATATGCAGCCTTGATGAGCATAAAAGTCTTCTTTCAAACATTTTAAAAATCGAAAACGTTGAAAGAGTACTGTCACAAATTGGGAAAAGAATTGTTGGTAATATTAGCCCGGACAGCACATAGAGACCAATTCTAATGGCATCTACACAAATCTGGCATTTTTAAATGATTTGATAATCATAATCTTGCATATTATACAGTAATGACAGTGTGAAAATTGTACAAACCCACTGTACATGCACACATGACAGCTACAAGCAGACCTCAAGCCACTTTTTAAGGGCAAAATATGTTCAAATTCACAAACATTATGCTTCACGGACTGAGAAAAAAACTGCACTCATCCCACTTGGATGCAGAGAGCAGTGAATTCACCTCCTCACCTCCACCTTCCAGTCTGAATGAGAATTAGCTCTGACAGCTGGTTGTGGGGGCGCGTGGAACAACTGCACACTCACAGACTGTTTCCTTTCAAACCTGAAATGCTACAGCCACACGCTGAGCATAGAACTGCCATCTGTCACGTTTGGCGTTTTTTTACTGTGGCTAATTATTTCAAAACTAGCTTGTTAGTCCACTTGATAAATACAATGTAATGTTTTCCCAACATTTGTTGTTTGGATACATGATGTCTCGTTTAGTTACATGAAGGTTATCCGAGATTTGAGGCTAGTTAATAAATCTGAGCGGCATTTTCCCAATATCCGATTCAAGCATCTCATTTGCACTGGGATATAAAGCTAAAGAAATGTTTGATTTTTGTCTTTTGACAACAATATATGTTTTTTTTCACTAAATGAACAAAATAATGGTGTACACTAACATATACATTAATAAATAAACTAATATTTCAATACATATATTTTTTTTAACTAAAAGATAAAAAATGCCTTATGGAGATTTCCGAGAACATTTTTGAGCAACAAATGGTTGCATCAGAATTTAGGCTAGATAAGATGTGATTCATTAAAGGTGCTAAATGTAACTTTTATTCTAAAATGAATCCTTTTTTATTGCATGTGTGTGAAGGGGTTGTAATCACACATTACAATGATCCACTTGTTGGGTTTTGCTATTACCTCCGAAGGCCAGTATTCCTATTTCTATGTGAAGTCTCCGGGTCGGATTTTCTGCGAAATCCATCGGACATGACGTGCATGCACACTCCCGAGCCTCTCTCCTTTATATAGTCTATGCGACGGCACCGCAGCGAACGACATGGAGTCTGATAACACCGAAAAACAACCTGCCTCTAGCACAACACACACTCCAACACAAACTCCACAGAAATATAAAAAACAAAACAAAACAAAAATGTATCTGCTGAAGCTCGTCAGGCCAAACGTGAATCAGATCAACATTGGCACAGCGTTTGAATTATGGAGAGACCTCCGCTATTTTTTATTGTGATAAATTACAAGATTTCAGATATGCTGAAATAATGGTAAACTGTAATGAAATAGAAAAGGTAAACTACAACATATATGAGACATTAAATGAACACAAAAGACTGTTCCAGGATAACAAAAAGTCAGTGCTTTAGGATGTAGCTTTTAATTTATGTCCAAGATTAATTAATAAATTGAATTATATCAAGAGATATAAAAGGCTATAAAGCCTCCAACATCCTCACACACAATATATCCTACTAGCTGCACCTCCTTCTTTATATGTACAGATGTGACGTAATGAGGGTGTTGAGGTACAACCCACATAAAGTTGATAATTCCGCGAATGACTGCAATTGCAGATTTTGAACAGAGATGGCGCCAAAGAGGAAAAACTGCGGAATGCCGCTTTAAAAACAAATAATACAAGCTTACTGCTGTGAATCGAGCTAGAGCAAGCAGATAGTTTTGAACACTAACTGGTTATGTACTTGCTCAATTTTATTTTGGATCATTTTTAACCAAAAAAAGTTACGAATTGGAGCTTTAATGAAAAAAAGCAAGCCCATTAGAAACATTCACAAAGTTTCTTAATCTTTTATCACCAGCAAAATCGCTATGATAAATATTCAACATATTATCATGCATCCCTAATGCTCACGTCACTACTGCTGTATTCTAACTAAAACGCCAAAGATTCTCAAACAGCTGTGATGAGCAGTAAGAAACACAGTAGATGTGTGTGTTTCATTGGGCCAAAATGCTTCTCTTTTCCGCTTGGTTACAGAGGCCACAATTATCCTCCACTCATTCCTCCATCTGTTCTTACAATACACCACATCTCTCCTTCATTCTGCTCTTTTCTACAAAATGAGCCACTGAAGCACTATGTATGTTGAAGTGTGCGTGCAGTTTAATCAGTGCATATATGCATGACAGATGACTGAGAAAGAGAGAGGGGGAGGGAGAACATGCACATCAGTTCTTTTTTTTTTGCCGACAAAAACGAATAACAAGATGTAAATTAAAATAGCTCAGTTTAGTTACTTATCCTCTATGGCAGATGGGCTTGTACTCATAAATACCCGTGGTGAAAACACAAAACAAATAACAGTGCTTTTTGATTCGACATGGGCGCTGAGCTCGCAGAATCTGTTGTGCTTCAAACGAAAATCCCAATTTGTAGCTCTGCCTTTGAGATCAAAGCTTCCCATTCACACAATTTCCTGATTCTGTGTCTATTGTAAAACTTTAATGTTTCTCCAATACACAGTTCAATACACACAGAGTGGTGTCCAAACGTCTGAAATCATTCTGCATTTTTCTAATATATTTGTTTTTCTTTACAAATTAAAAATCTGCATGGCAATTTGCGTGAGAAAATTAACATACATTTCCAAATGTCTTTGTTAATGGCAAAAGCATTTGAGCTGCGTGACCTCCTCAAGTTTGTGTAAAACCTGCTGACTAGTGACCTAGAAATAGTGCAGAATCATTTTTTTTATTTCAAGGTTTCAAATTAGAAATGCTACAGTAAGTCCCACATTTCCGAAGTACTCGCAGCCAAGACATTCATAATGTTACATTAATAATAAGACATGTTTCATAAGCAGAAATCAGCCCATTAGAATGATTTCGGAAGGATCATGTGACACTGAAGAGTAATGATGCTGAAAATTCAGCTTTGCATCACAAGACTAAATTACATTTTAAAATACTGTATATAGACTGTATATGTTTGATTAAATGAATGTAGCTTAGGTGAGGATAAGAGACTTCTTACAAAAACATTAGTCTCTCATAATTTACATTTACACAATTAATTGTGTTGCCTAAAGCTCTGTTAAAAAGAGAGAGCGTTAGTAAACTAAAGAACCATGACTGAACTATAATGTTTGCATGTGTGTGGTTCCTGGGCCCACTTGTAAAAAGGAAATGGGCTTGACCTTTGGCGTCATCTGAAAATGACATCAAAAATATGTGGAAACTGACATCTTGTAGACCTTTGACCTGAGACATTGCTCACTGTTCTAGCGTTCTATGCCTATTGAGTTCACCCAAGATGAGGAAATCTTTCAACCACTTACAGTATTACGGTCACTTACGGTCAATATCTATTTATTTCCCCTTTACTGCTGTTAGCTGGCCCTCTTTTCATTCCAAACAGTCCCATAGTTGACAAGACTTTCAATTTCCCGGGAGCTAGACAAGTGCCTTGCTCCAAGCCACAATGATGATTGGGAAAGACTGTGACCCACTTTCTTTGTCACCCTTAGTTGGGCTGTAAACCTGCAATAGTTGAGTTGTCGCAGCCCAGATTTTCAACCATTCAAGTAACAGCTCTGTCATTTGCTCTCCCTCATGTAGTTCCAAACTCATATGACACACCATATATAAATAGATGTGAATGAAAACAAGGCTGTGAGGGATACGAGTCCAGTCTGTTCAATAGGTTGTACGGTTGTGTACCTTGTGGTATACTCATGGGCTGTGAAAATTAGATGTGACATATTCAAACCTGGCATAAGAATTGCATTGTGCAAAAAAACAAGTGTAGATTTAAAAATCAGTGCTGCTAACTGTTTTTTTGGCTTTGATGTCAAAATTGCACTTTAAATGGAGTACAATATTTTAGAAAGGTTTAGAGAAAAGTAGTGAATGTAAAATTAATGCATATAAAATTAATAAAAATAACTGTTCAAAATTATTAATAAAATTAATTAATTTATCATTTCATTCTGCTTTCTAAAGACAGTTTGGAAATCCTCACAAATTATTTTATCCCATTGACAGCAATAGTTTTATGCATCTCTTTAAAAGTACAGAGGGTTGTTGGTTTCACATGGGTTTTCAAACTTTGGTAGATCTTATGGAAGCTTGTTTCCGCCACTGAATAAAAAAATAAAATAAAAAATTGTGACTTTTTATCTCACAATTCTGACTTTTTTTCTCACAATTGCGAGTTTATATCTCGCAATTCTGACTTTATTTCTCAGAATTGCAAGATAAAAAGTCAGAATTGCGTGATAAAAAGTCGGAATTGTGAGATATAAAGTCAGAATTGCGTGATTAAAAAGTCACAATTGTGAGTTATAAAGTCAGAATTGCGAGATATAAAGTCAGAATTGCGTGGCGAGTTTACATCTCGCAATTCTGACTTACAACACATAATAGCGAGTTTATATGTCGAAATTCTGACATCTTTTTTCAGAATTGTGAGATATAAACTCGCAATTGCGACTTATAAGGCCAATTCTAAGAGGAAAAAAAGACTTTTTTCCTCCTCAGAATAGTTTAAATCTCACAATTCTGACTTTATAATATGCAATTGTGACTTTACATCTAGCAATTCTGACTTTATATCTTGCAATTCTGACTTTACAACTCGCAATTCTGACTTTATATTACGCAATTCTGACTTTATATCACGCAACTGCGACTTTATAACACACAATTGTGACTTTATATCTCACAATTGCGACTTTATATCATGCAATTCTGACTTTCCATCTCGCAATTCTGAGAAATAATGTCAGAATTGCGATAAGTAAACTTACAATTGTGAGAAAAAAAAAGTCAGAATTGTGAGAAAGAAAGTCGCAATTACCTTTTATATTTTTCATTCTATGGCTAAAACAAGCTTCCATAAGAGCTAGTAGAACTGTTCAGAGAAAACAAATAAAAAAGTATAAAATAATATATGTAATTATTATGATCTTTTTTTATGAAGGGTCAGCTGGTGTTGACGTGCATCAGGATAAAGGGCAATATTTTGATGTGGCCTTACAGATTGCTGTGTTGTAACATTCTACATATAATTTATGTAACAGTAGAAAGAACCTTTTTTTGGAGCACTGTCCCTTTAAACAATGACTACTACTCTGTCTGGTGCTCTGGGTAAATTTGCACTACTAGACTCTCTGGGAACCAAAAGACGAAGCTTGACTGTCACAAACAAGACACACATGAAAACACATGCTCGTATGTGAGGGGGAGGGCTGTATGTACACATTTTTTATTTATCATATTGTGCAGGTGGGTGTTTATCTCTCCTGTGCTGTGTGTTTATACTTCCTCTGTCTAACATCTCTTATTTTCTTTGGCTTTAATAATAATCCGAATGATCTAATCATGCAAACTGTTACTGTAATGTACATATAATAAACAGACAGATAAAAAGAATGAAGATACAAAGCAGACGGGCTGCGGTATGCCTTTCCATATTAATACATGTGCGTTTTAGACCAACACACAGACGACGGCTCTCTTATGTTCACACACCACTGATTTATAGCTGAGAGTGACACATTTATTAGATGTTATCGCCTGTATATCAACTCTGACTGCATTACGAGGAACCACTGGATGTTAGAAAGGCTAATGTCAGGTCAAAGGACCTGAAGAGACCTACATTCAATCTGAGGTCAGAGCCACTAAAAGGAACAAGTGAAGGTAACACACATATTCACAAAAATCGCAGGTTTTATAATATTCAATTCTTGGAACTGTATGACTCAAAAGTTTCAGAAGCATTAGCAAGCATTAGCATGGCTGCAAAAGGCGATAAGAAGTGGAGATCAGGCCGATTGTATAGAAACACAATCACTCTGTTTGGATTTGTTCTCTTCTGATGACTCTCCCTCTCAATCTCTCGCCGTGTCTCAGGCGGCATGGTAAAAAGACCTTTTGGAGCATTCAATTCACTCCTTTGTGGCTGCTGTCAGCATTTTAATTGAACCAGGCAGAGATGAACAATACCACAGAGAGTTATGGAGTGTGTGTGTGTAGAGGTGGGGCGGGGGGAAAGAAACGTTTAGTAAGACTGAGAGAGCTACTTGCTGTGATTCGGCTTGAATTTGTCTACTAAAACAAACCAACAGCTGGAGTCACTTTTGAATATCTATCATGACTTTTGAGTGGATGGTTGGATTTATAGAGATAGTGCTACTCTTACAAAATTGATTGAATGAGGAAATTCATAGGATAGTAAACTTTTCTTCCATAGAACCCAAAGTGAGATGTTTAGCAAAATGTCCAGGCTGCTTTTTTCTTACATTAAATGGGGATGGGTTTGGAAAGTCGATGAATTGAAATACTTAACATTTTTGGTAAACTATCTCTTTAATAAAAGAGCAAACCATCTCCATTAAAGGGAACGTACACCCCAAAATGAACATTTTATCATCATTTATTCCAAACCTGTAATGGTGCGTTTCTTCTGTTGAACACAAAAGAACATATTTTGAAGAATGTTGGTAACCAGACAGTTGACGGTAGCCATTGACAAAACTAATTCTATGGAAGTCACTGGCTATACCATCAACTGTCTGGTTACCAACATTCTATTAAATATCTTCTTTTGCATTCAACAGAAGAAAGAAACTCGTTTTGTAATTAGTCTGTAATTTGTAAACATTTTTGGGTTTAACTGTCCACAAGAACCTCATCCTTCTGAAATCATTCTAATTTGCTAATTTGGTGCTCAAGAAACATTTCTTTTTATTATCAATGTTGAAAAAAGTTGTGCTGCTTATTTTTGTGGAAAACTGATTCTTTGATATGTAAAAACAACAGCTTTTATGTGAAATTGATTTTTTTAACATTACAAATGTCTTCACTGTCTTTTTGTAACATTACACATTAAGGGTGTAACGATACCCTCATGTCACGATTCGATACATATCACGATACTTAACGATGCGGTATTATTGCGATACTCCAAGACATGGTAAAAGGTTAACAAAAAATGTACTGTTGATTAAAATGCTAAATTTGATATTACATTGTGGGTTTAAATGAATAGGCTTGGACTCGGTGATTGTAACCCAAGGACAATGGTTACAACAGAATAAAAATATGCATGAAGCTCAAAAAAAAGAAGAAGAAGAATTATTTTAGATGAAAATGCTTGTACTATTTTACTGACTAGATATATTTACAATAATGTCAGGCACATGTTACAGGTAACATTAGACATTTGGCATTATCAGGACCCACAAATATTCCCACATTGCATTATTATACATTATAATCAACATTATCGATCATAGTTTAATGTAGTACTTACACTAAACCTCTGAAAACTTGAATTTTTTCTTATACAGTCATTTTTATTTTGGGGGGACTATCCACGATACATATTGTCACTATCCACTATACGTATTGTTGCATTTTTGCATTGCGATATATTGTGGCACAATATATTGTTACACCCCTATTACACGTCTTCACTGTCTCCTTTAATCAGTTTAATGCATCCTTTGTTTAAAAGTATTAATTTCTTTCTTTACTAACCCCCACATTTTTAACATTTTACAAATATTTACAAAAATACACATTATTAATGGGTCTGATAAGAAAATATAGGTGGCTGTGGATGAGCTAACGAATAAATATTTACGCTAGTTCACATTCTAAACATATAGCTCAGACTAAATAACAGGTCAGACCGTGATCCGGTAGGCAGCTGGATTATTCTCAGTATAATGGGATTATATGAAGCTGGTGTGCGATTATGACAGATAAGGATGTGACTCTGAGCTCTGCTCTAGTGCAGCCAGATTAGGGATTAACCAGAGACAAGATGCTCTCATTCTAACCCATAATATCCAGAAGGACTCTGTGCTCTCCCTCTCCCCCTCTCTCTCTCTTTGACCTTTTCATTTCATCTCTTATTTTTCTTCTCTGGCTCCAACAGTGGAGCTCCAGGCAGAGAGTACCCATGAAATTAAACCAGTATATCATCTCAAACACCCCCACACACACACTCAACATTTCCTCATTTAACACTGAAATGGTTGTGGAATGATATGGAGCGTCTACCTCGTTGACTGAGTGTGTGTCAGTGTGACGTTAATGTTTGAAGTCATTGATCAAGTTCATCCCAGAATCCCTCAAGCAGTCAGGCACTTTAAAGTTCCACTAAACAGGACGGCACGGCTACTCTCTCTTAGGGCCTCACGCACACACACTGCTCACACGACATCCGGAGTGAGTCCACAGACACCCCTGTCAATTTAAAACACATGGTGGATATGAGAAAAGAGAGAATCAAGGACAACAAAATCCCCACAATGTCACTCGGCAAAACGACGTTCCGTTCATCGCTGTCACGCATGTCATTCTGCCGTCCCCGTGTTCCCTGGCGACAACCCCTCAGACTTCCTCAGATGCTGAGATTTCCCAAAAGGCTCGTCGGTGTGACAACACCAATGACAGCGGAGAGGCTGAGTGGGAGGAGCTGTCACACTGCATGACAGCTCTGAGCCAATCACGGCCCAGCTGAAGCTCAGAGAGGGCTGGGACTGTCAAATCAGACACTACTAGTTAAATTTCATGTGTTTGTGGGCTGTTGTACTCACGTAATCTACATGGCGGATCTGTGTTGTTTCTCTATGTGTAAGTATGGGTACCTCCTCTTTGGTTTTGTGCTGATCTTTAGTGATCACTGTTGACATTTAGCTGTTCAACAGCTTTGAATGAATTATAACACAGTGCGCAAGTTTATCAAAGCCACACAGCTTGTTGACTATGATCTTTTGAGTTGTAGCAGTCAACAACGCAGTACTGGTAATGCAAACTTGCTGCTAGCTTGTACACTTGTGAGACATGTATTCAAGTGTGTATACAGTCGCAATAAATCAAAGAGCAAAATTGAACATTGAGAAGCTGGAGCAGAAAGCAAAACTAAAAATACTGCCAAAATCTGATAAAACTTTTCTTTGGGAACATCTAAAAAGGCCCTGAAAAGTAACAGCATGAAAGTAAAAGTAAAGAATGAAATGATATAAAATAAAAAGTCTTTTAGGGGTTAAGTTTTGTTAGACTAGGATTAGTCTGTAATTAAACATCTTTCTATAAAACAACTGAAGTCTGGAATATCCTGAGATAAACAGAGATGGATGTTTCTGGGACTTTCCTCCTCAGACTCGAAGCTAAATCTCCTCAGACATCACTAACAAAAGCACACTAGGAAACATTAATAACATGACCAACAGATCAGTCTACCTCTGTCTAACTAATCACGTTGAGAGGACAACCTATCAGGGCTGTTCTTTGTAGTCCCGCCTCCTTTCTCCATGGCAACGGCCAATAGGTTCTGTTTTCTGGTTAATTGACTTTTTGAGAGCAGAGGCAGGGACATCAGTCTCTTTAATGGGGAAAAAATAACTTCAAGAAATTAAGTCTCTCTAACACACTCACACACACACTTCTAAACCAATACATCATTCCTACTAAACACACGCGCACACTAACACACTTCTAAACCAATACATCACTCCTACTAAATTATAAAACCAACGTACACAAAACAAAAATCACATCTAATAGCACAAAAGAAAAACATACAAAGATATGTAAAAGTGTGACTAACACTGTACCAACAGAGACCAAAGTTATCCAAAAAATCCACTTCCTCCCCCCACTTGTCTTTCTCTTCACGCTTTTCTGTCTTGCGGTCACATCTTCGGTTCCGGCATGTGCGTGTGTTGGTTGGACTTGTGTTCTATGCTCTCATGTTTCATGAATAATTGAGCTAACAGGTCCTTAATTTTATTTAATTTAATTAACAGCCTACATAGCGTTTGGCAGAATAAACAAGACAGAGAGAGAGAGAGAGAGAAACAGGGTGCTGACCACGAAATCTCAGTACTTAGTGCATATTTGACATTTTATGTTAAATTACATTTGTCAACTGCATGTTTTTAATCTCATCTTTGGAACGTTATTAGAATTTAGTTTAATGGGAGATGTAAGTTTAACACGAACCAACCAATCAACCATCCGATTAACTAAAACTATGCTTACTAAATAAGTAAATAAAACCAAAATGTTAACTAAATGAATAAAACTATGCTAAATAACAAACTAAATAAAAATACACTAGCACTCCAATAAACAAATAAATCCCTGCAAGCCATGTAACTTAAAGGGATAGTACACTTTGAAATTAATTTTTGATATGTTTTAGCTTACCTCAAGGGCATCCAAGATGTGGTTGTCTTTATTTCCACAGTATTTTCAATTTTAATATTTTTCGGTCAAACTGTCAGTCATATAATGGGGTACTACTCAAAGCTATGGGGTTCAGCTCAAAGAGCATGCACAAAAAAGTCCAAATTAAACATGATTTAATGACTCGTAAATGTAAGTACACATTGATGGCCTAAGACAAGAAACGAGTTTGTGTGAGAAAACGAACAGTATCTATATCATTTTTACCTCTTGTAATCACAGTCATGTCCAAGTGATCTGAGGGCGAGGGCGGAAGTGATCTCTCTCGCACATGTACGTCACTCATTGTTTACACAGAGATTTCAGAAGTGTTATTCTTCACTGTGAAGATCTAAACATATTTAGATATACAGGAAATTGCAATGGAAGACGATTTCGATTTATCAACAGACAACGTTGATTTTTTTTCGCAACCACGAAAAGTGTCAATCACATTAATTTTGATAATTGTCTATAATGTGAGCATACTTTGGTACAGTCTACTGAGAGTTTGTCAATATACAGAGCAGGTTTGTAATATTTTTGAAAATCTTTATATAATATTATTTATTTTGTATTTTTAGTAGACTATATTTACAATTTTAGAAACTTTTCACAACTAATAACCTTTACAATCAGCAAAACATTTCCAGAGTTTGTGAGCATATTGTCTTCCACATTGGGCAATCTGACCCCATCCAATTGAATGCCATGGTTGCTCCTGAGATTGAGCTAAAAATTGTGCACTTACATAGCCCACTTCACAGTAAATGATTCCGAGAAGACCTTCGACTGATGGAGGATATTGAGTCATTTCTTATCAGTGTCGGGGAAAGTTACTTTGAGAAGTAATGCATTAAAATATTGTATTACTCCCTTAAAAGTAACTAAGTACTTGCATTACTTAGTTACTTTTTAGGAAACATAATGCGTTATGTTATTTGTGCATTTTTTCCCACCTGGGCTGGGCTTGTTTTGTCTTTTTATAACAAAAAAAGTTCTATTTTTGGACAAATGTAATGGCCCTTTCACAACAAAATTTAAGTAAGACTAAAGGAAATGCAAATTCACACATATACAGTAGAGGGCGCTTGATGAGTAAATGCATGCTCACATTTAGTCTAGAATTACAATAAGCTTGTACAATAAGTGTTCACACAGCGCACATAACACCTCTGCTCTTATTTTTTCTCTCAACATGGGGACAAGAAAGCTGTCAGACAATAAATGGGAAAACAAAGTAACTTACATTGCTTATTTGAAAAAGTAACTCAGATATTTTGTTGTAAATTTAAAGTAATGCGTTCCTTAGTTACTTGAAAAAGTAATCTGATTACGTAACTCGAGTTACATTTACCGACAATAACCCAATCCCACCAATCCTTCTCCACATTCCTCTACAGTACACAACCAGATGAACTCGTAAAACTACAAACAGTTAATGCAGCACAAAAATAGATGAAACGATCAATATTTCTGCAAAACTTTATATGGGTTTGTGTGTGCGAATATAGTTATTCTGATCATTTCTCATGGGGGATTCTTTAAGTTCCCAACATTAGATTCATCTCGCTCTCAGAGAACCTGCTCTGATATTTTGCCAGTTTTGCATTTACAGAAAACCTCACAAACATGCACATCATCCTCCCGACATGAACCCACATACAGAGTCTGAAAGTTCACTAGAGGGAGAGGAATGAAAAGAAATCTACAAATAGATAACTGGAGGATACAGAGAGAGAGAGAGTTTGCCTGATATGGACAAAACAGCAATGCCTCAACCCCATTTTTATGTGATGTGGGTTAGGGGTCAGGGGGGACTGCGTGTGTTTTCTCTGCTGGTCTTTCATAGCAGGGTTTCATTTCTGAGGCAACCATCTAGATCAAACAGTATCAGACGCTACAGGACAACACACACGTTTGCTTCTCATCTGTCCTCATGCCTAAATGCTTCTCTTTTTCCTCATGACACTGTATCCATCCATCTCTCCAGCTGCGACTCTCACTCTTACTGGATATACTCTCTCTCGCCCTTCCTCCCTGAGAGCGTTTTAACAGTCTTGTTATATCTACCTGCTCCTACATCACCAGATTAAATTTGACGTTAAAACTCTGACACACACACACACACACGTATTGAGATGTATGAGCTGTATGATTTGTTAGATACCGTTTTGGGGAACCACTAAAATGAGGTTAGCTACGGTTTAGCGTCTCGCATACGGTACGTTTAAAATGTATGAGGCATTTGCGTGCTTTGAATGTTCACAACTGCATAAAGTACTCAAATTATTTAGTCCTGACATACACACACACATATATATATATATTCAATCAAATATAAATGCACACATTTTGGGAATTTTTTTTCTTAGTTTGGTTTATATATGTATATATTGCAATGACACTGGATCCCATGTTTCATAAGACAAAAACACTGGGCAGAGAAAGGACACACACATTGGCTCTGGGGGTCTTGTTGCTCGGGTGACATTGCCCCTTTATTTCAACTCATGCACTGTGGGCAGGACCAGACAAAGAGGTTTCACAGGGGGGGCTGTGTGTGTGTGTGTGTGTGTGTGTGTGTGTGTGTGTGTGTGTGTGTGTGTTGTACACAAAAAGGACTGAAGTCATGGAAAAAATGTTGAAGTTTACGTAGCTATTCAAAACAAGAAGCTGTGCCAACAAGAGACAGAGACGCAGAGCGAGACAGAGAGAGAGATTAATCATGGTTAGTAATCTTTAAACATTCAGTAATTTCCGTGTATACCAATGGTGATGAGAGTTGTTTTGCTGCTCTGCAATAATCTTTGGATTAATACTAAATTCACAACACAAAAACATACAACATTTTTTTTTACTGCTGTACTAAAAGAAACTGTGAGAACTGTAAGTGTGTGTGTGTGTGTTTAGGGGATGTCTGGGCATTCTTGGGGGATTCCGACATTTTCCATTCCCTCTCAGAATGTCCCAGACTCTTTTCCATGAAACCAGAGCAACGGCTAATTCAGCTACCAGCACAAATGTAATCAGTCCCTGGAACACAAATCTAATGAATGCATCAACATCATTTATTTATCAAATAAATCTTTCTGCAAAGAGGGTTGGTTACACTTTATTTCGATAGTCACTTTAGACATTCTACTAACTATAAGTAACTTTTCAACTACATGTCAACTAAGTGTCATTAGAGTATTAGTAGGCTGTAGTAGACTGTCAGTAGACTGTTAGGTTAGGGTTAGGTGTTAGGGTTCAGGTTAGGAGAACAAGTTGACTTGTAGTTGCTAAGTTACTTATAGTCAGTTGACTGTCTGTTGGGGGACCAACAAAATAAAGTGTTAGCAGATATTAAGCTGACAGTCTACTAATACTCTAATGATAGTTAGTTGACATGTAGCGGCAAAGTTACTTATAGTTAGCTGAATGTCTAAAGTGGACTATCAAAATAAAGTGTTACCAGAGGGTTTTTACTGAATATCAATTAAAATGTCCTTTCCCTGGTCCTTAAATAACTAAATACACTTAAAAAAGTATTACTAAACATTAATTCGTACACAGTGTCTGTATAGTTTTAGCACCCAATTCATTAAAATAGTTATATAAAATCAGGTAAAATGGCAACAAATAGTACATGGTGAGATTTCAAGAGATTTCCACGACACATGCACGAGAACTACGTTATTTTTCTACTACTTCTTCTTCAGTTCTCGCACATGCGTCATGGAAATCTCTTTAACTCTCGTCTCAGGCCTACAAGGAAGAAAAGGAATAGTCGAATAAAGTCGGGTTTGTTTTTTTTCGCAATTTCGAACCCTTAAGGTGCCTATAGTGATCCAGCTCTCAAATTAAATAAAAAATATCTTCATTTGTGTTCCGAAGATGTACAAAGGTCTTACGGGGTTGGTATAGCATGGGGGTGAGTAATTAATGAATTAATTTTCATTTTTGGGTGAACTAACCCTTTAATTCGTGAGTTGAGCAACGCTGCCTGTTTTGAAAGTGACTTCTGCATGAGCTGTGATTCATGCATAACTACACTATTTTTTTGCCTGCAAAATTTTGCTGAGGTAAACTGAAGGAGACATGCGTGAATTGGTTAACTTGCTTAACCATAATGTTTAAAAACACAGCCTGACCACCTTAACAGCACGAAAAACGTCCTTCTCCCGCCAAGCTGCTCATCTCACTGCCTGCCAAAAGAAGCCCAACAGAACGGACAACAGCAATCTTACACATTCTGACTTCCTGTCAATTAGACATCATTTCGACGGCAGCGATCAGCCTCTCTGCCCACCCACCAGAACGCTTTGCTTCTGGAGACAGACGGATGAGGCATGTGTGTGTCATAGATCAAAGCAGAAATAAGGGTGCAAAAATAAATTTAAGCGTGTTTTTTCAATGAACTCAAGTCTCTCGCTGAACAACTCAACCCTGCTGTCCATAAACTGTGCGTCATGTCAGAGCGTCACGTCAGATCATTTTTATGTGTGGCGCCTCAGAGGGGGCGTTTAACTGATCTGAATCAGTCCGACAGACTAACCAAGCCTAGTATAATTAAGGCCGGCTTAATTCTAAACCAGTTCAGCTGGCACGAATGAACATCTTTTGCGGTAGAGCCGGGACAAGTCTTTTGTCAAGAGCTTGTCTGACACACAGTTAAATAATAAGAGACTAAATTGTTAAAATATACTGATAAACTATAAGGGATGAGTTCAGTGGAGTGGGTTACAGCTCTTTTGCGGTTTAATTGGCTTTAGAATATGAGAGAGAGAAACAGGGGAATTTTACACTGACTGATATGTCTGTAGATATGTGTGTGTGTGTGTGTGTGTGTGTGTGTAAGGGTTTGGAAAAGACAGTTGCTAAAGCAGAACACCAGAGGATTCTGGGACGCAAGTTGTGCCTTGGGTAACATCATTGCAGAGAGCTGCAGTGACGCACTCCAAAAGATCACACATACTCGCACACACACCGGGAGCGGTTATTAGGAGAGAACGTGCTGGAATATGCCAACAACGATTCAAATGCTGGCAATTTACGTCAAAGTTGCTCACCTCCTTCAGTGTCGCCTGCAATCTCTCTTGTTTTTTTATTTAACTAGCCCTCCCTCACCATTTTCTCTGTGAAACGGTATCCAGATAGTGCAAAGAGAAGCCAAATATCATCAGGAGATCCAGAAAGACCCATTCTCCATCCAAAACACTGCAATGACCTTGACTGCTGATCCGAAAAATGTTGAGGTGGAGAATCCAGGCATGTTTTACATGGTTTCTTGAGGTTTAGAGCTGGTCTGTCTGGTCCAAAGGGGTTTGGTTTGATTGATCAGCTAGAATAGCAGATGGCTTAATTAGAAGACCATCTTGGTTAACCTAATTAGAGCCAAGTAAAGGGATACTCCACTTTTTTGGGAAATACCCTCATTTTACAACTCCCCTGTTGAGTTTTACCTTTTTTGAATCCATTCAACCGATCCCTGGTTCTGGCGGTACCACTTTTAACATAGCTTAGCATACATCATTGAAGTGCACAAGACCATTAGCATTTCTCCCAAAAAAATGACCAAAGTGTTTCGATATTTTTCCTATTTAAAACTTGACTCTTCTGTAGTTACATCGTGCACTAAGACAGACGGAAAATGTAAAGTTGCGATTTTCTAGGCTGATATGACTAGGAACTATGCTCTCATTCCTGCGTAATAATCAGGAAACTTCACTGTCGTACCATGAGTGCAGCAGGCGTAATGTTATGAGGCAGCACCTGAAAATAGCTTCTAACGTGACCGGGACTAAGTTTGTGTAGTCATCGCACCTGCTGCACTCATGGTACGACAGTGAAGTTTCCTGATTATTACGCAGGAATGAGAGTATAGTTCCCCGCATATCAGCCTAGAAAATCGCAACTTTACATTTTCTGTCTGTCTTAGAGCACGATGCAACTACAGAAGAGTCAAGTTTGAAATAGGAAAAATATCGAAACACTTTGGTCATTTTTTTGGGAGAAATGCTAATGGTCTTGTGCACTTCAATGATGTATGCTAAGCTATGCTAAAAGTGGTACCGCCAGAACCGGAGATCGGCTGAATGGATTCAAAAACGGTAAAACTCAACAGTTTAACTCTGGGGGAGTTGTAAAATGAGAGTATTTCCAAAAAAAGTGGAGTATCCCCTTTAAACCACCTTGACTAAAGGCAGGAATACACTAAACTAACAGATTTTCAAAACACTAGGCATAATACACGTGCCAACTAAGCATCACACACTACCAGACCACAAGTCATTCTGAACAGAACAAACTCACAAAGAAACATAAACCTTGCTGCTAGGAGACGCGAGGCAGATTAAAACAATGTGTGTTCTAAAATCAGCTGGCAACCGGATAGCATCATGGACTGAAGCTAAAAAACTCTGTCCACTATCCAATTTACAACCAAATCTGTCAACTTTGACTGGTCAAAATATATAGGATGGCTCTCACTTTCCAACAACTAGTCTGAAAATCAGGGGGGGGGATCTGTATTACAGCCTTAATGGGGCCTAACTATTTTCCAAAATTTGACCTTGTAAACTATCTCAGTCCAGTTAGAGCTAGAAGAACACCTTGACTAAACCGGTAGAGATATAGGAGCTGGATTAACATAACTAATGTTTGCTTGACCCTTTTGGATAGAACCAAGGCTTTTCGCCTGGCCAGCAGGAGTCTTTTACATTCAGACTCAAAGACATAAAATCCACTAACAGTAGCAGCACTAATAACCTAAACGAAGATGGATATGCTAATTCTCCTTCTCTCTTTCTTTATCCGCTCACTCCTACTAGTTTCTTTTCTTCTCCCCCTGTTCCCCCCTGCTGTGGCCTGCTCTTACTGCAGTTCACACTCATTACTGTGGGAGCTGTAAATCCGTTTGCTGTTTTCTCACTCGAGAAGGAAGGAGAGACAGAAAGGAAGGAATGATGGAAGGACTGATGACTGAGTCAACTTCAGTAACCACAGATGGGAAAATCGGCCTAAATTTAAAAAGCAGCAACATTTGTGTGACATTTTTAAGTCAAAATGGCATTCTCAATGGATTTTCTTCTGCAATTTTCTGAGTATTTCTGAGTGGAACGGGAAACTCAACAAGGAAAATATTACAGGGTGCGATTTGATTTTATTATAAGTATTTTTATTTATTCATTAAATGTGATGCGATCTGGGAAAACCCGTCGGATGTCGTTAACTTGCAGTTCATGTCTAAAGCCTCAATGAAGTAAAGCTGGTCTGAGCCTCAGCTGACAGAACTGGACAAGATCTCAGACTACAGGAACCATCGGGAAGGACGCACACAGATACACACACTTATCAGTGTGCCTGTCCTCTTAGTGGACTGGACAACCTGCCCTCAGCAAAAAGAGAAAGAGAGAACAATAGAGATGAAGCAAGGAGAGAGAGGGAGAGAAAGAGAGAGGGGGGATATCCATGTCATTGTATGCTTTTTGACTCAGAGCAGTTTGAGTGACTGAAGGTCTCAACCCATCATGACAATATTCAGATCCCACAGACACAAGACCCGGAGCTCAGTGTGTGTGTGTGTGTGTGTGGCGGGTGGCTGTCCTTGCCTGTCCTGGCCACACCCTGCAGGGAATGAGTTATAAAAGGAGCAGAGCTGGCTACACACGCACAACAAACACAATCTCTCACCCTCGAAGTGTTGCTCTTTTTGTGTTACACCATCCCCAGGGTGACAATGACACAATGAACACCCTAACCTTAAATCTGTCCTCAACCTAAACTCATTATTTAAGCTCTATCCTAACCTCTGATCCTAACCATTTCCTCATTCCCAGCCTCATCTTTCACCTTAGCCCTGAACTTTAATATTTCACTGAGTCAATTCCAAACCACCCCCAAACCTTAAATCTAACTTTAATCCTAATCCTTTAAGAAAACCCAAAAATTCTCCAACTCTAATCCCAATTTCCTCCAGAGATTGTACAAAACTGCGCATGCGTCAAAAGTAGTAAGAAGTTTGCAAGGCAAACGTGATACTTTCTGATTTAAACTGATTTTATCACTTATAATCGATTTCAAACGAGCCATTTCTATTTCAATTTCTATCTCAGTCAAATGACTGTGATAAGAATTTGTTTCTGTTTTGTAGTCACTTCAGTTTTTAATATAGCATAATGTAACAATTTCTTTCAATTTCTTCAACTTTGGTTAACCATATAATTTAAAATATCTTCTCTTCTGTTCAGCAGAAGACTAAAATTGATTTTTTGGGTGAACTATCCCTTTAAACAGATCGCATCTCTGGATCACACTATTCCTATCTCCCCTTCTACAGCTTACAGGAAGGATCCAATTTAAAACCAAAATGTTCATTATACCCATAAACATCACTGCAGCTATTGTAGGGCTACACCACCAACTCAAGATAATAGAATTAGCTAAAGATAGCACTTTATTAGCAGTTACAATGAAGCTGAAGGAACAGGGAGCTATAAAAGAAATGGCAATGTCCCTGTTGTTCTAATATCTTCACCCCAAAACAACTGCTGATGTACTCACGACTCTACAACTCATGAAACCCTCATATTCCACAAATCTGTTCAAAATAATCACATTTTTAAACAATCCCCCCTGAACATCCACATTAGACTCAGAAGTTTAATAGGAGGTACTACTGCTGATTTAGCGATGCGGCACAAGTTAGTTTGGCCAGCGGACGCTTAAAATTAATGAAAGCACTTTTTAAGTCTAATGGCGTTATTGAACAGTAAAAGGATGCAGCAGCTTTTTCCTGTAATTATACAGCAGCACTGATGGTCGTCTGGCCTCAGATCAGTAATGGAAGGAAGATTTAGAGCCACCCCTTATTCAGTCTGATTAATGAACCATATCAGACTTTATTGATAGAGACCATACTTGTTTTTGCATAAAGCTTTTCAAAAACTGTCCTAGCAGAGATCTGGAAAGACGGATATTTCTCTCTGTGTGTGAGTGTGTAAAATGGTTGTTTGTATTAGTCTACAGTGTTTTTGCAGGTGATTGAGTAAATTCTATGAATTTGTCTGAGAAGTTATGAAGTTATAAAAGAAAAGTTCCCTGTAAAGGAACAGTGTTTGTGCTCCTCAACTCCCCCAAAGCCCAATTTTAGCTGCAAGTAAGATGAAATCCACAAGCCCTGCAGCCAAGACCAGCATTACTGGTCCTCATGGAATGATGGTGTGCTGGTTGGTCCCCTATAGTGTTGAACGTACCAACAAGATTATTCAAAAATGCAACGCTGCAACCTGCATCTGCTCAAAATAATGCAAGTGCACAGTTGAACTTCTATTCACTGTGTAAGCCATTTTATGGTTTTTTTTTGTGTGTGTGTGGGTGAAATTTATATTTTTGATCAGCAGTGCTGCATTAAATTTATTGACAGACATTTACAATGTTTCAATGTTTCAAATGAGTTGTCCTTTTGTTCTTTTGAATAGCGCTAAATCAAAAATATTAAGCAGCATAACAGACTTTTATAATGAGTGTATGAATATACAATAGTCTACTTCATTTGATTAATCAAACTACACGGTAAACTACCATCACCACAACTAACTTGCCCTTCAGTTCTACCAATTCAGCACCAAAGCACCTTGAGTCATCATACTATAAGTCACATACAAAACTATAATATCCATGTAAAAGCACAGCTCAACTGAAGTACTTGCTCACCCATGCACAGTTGACACCTGACATATTCTATGTGACAGAATATGATTTGATTATATTGATTGAATATAACAACTGAAGATCAATGATACAATTAGAAGTGACTTGAACATCAGCCAGGACAAACAATCGTTAGCGCCCCAACAGATGCTCTCTAGAAGCAGAAAAGAGTCGGTTGCCTTGTTCAGTTAGCTTGCTCAGTCTTGCTCATCGGTCTCACTCTTAGCTGGTCCGTTTTTATGGTTTAACTTTTATGGTTATGGTGGTTTCAGGCTCTTATCGGTTTATGGCATCTGAGTGTTTCCATGATACATCTAATACATTAAAGATGATTTCAATGCAGTCACACATGTTTGTTTTTCCATCACTGTGGGAGCTTTCTAATGACTTTTATTGCTTTTATTCGGAGATTCATAAAGTTCTACAGTCTCTCCTTAACCTAATCTTCACAGAAAATTACATTTTCAAAAGACATTTAGTATCTTGAAATTCATTCTGTTCTCGAACATACTGTAATTATGATCAACATCAACTGTCCACTCGATTTATATGAAACAGTCTTGAATCCCCCACAGTGTCTCTCTCTTTTTCATGGTCTACGTTTCTGTAAGCTGTGTGTGTGTGTGTGTGTGTTTTTCAGTTCATGCATGTGTGCTTCAAATCCTGAGGGGTTGGGTTGTCTGCCCAGATAACCGAATCTACCCTTCAACCCGTTTCATTATTTATGTTCTCTCTCATTTCTTTCTCTCCCTCAAAAAATGGAAAAGCAGAAGGGGGGAATAAGGTGTGAATGAATGAAAGAGTGAAAAATATAAGACCAGCAAAAGAAAATAAAAGAGAGAGTGCGAGAGAGAGAGATAGTCCCTGGGATATCTATTTGCTTGCAGTCATTCATTTTAAGTGTGGAAGAGGAATAAAGTGCCCTCTGGCTTCCCGGCATGCATCACCAAATCCTGTAAGTCTTCAGCAAGAGCTCCTCTCTTTTTTAAAATCATAAACACCCTTTGACACAAAGAATTCTCAGGAAAGAAATTCATATCGTTACACAACACAATTGTTTAAGTTTTAAACAGGATTTGCGTCACCCGTATGGGTGCCGGCCTCAGTGTGGCCAACTGACTTCTGGGTCACATAGCTCTGACATAAATGATTTGCTAACATGGTGTCCTAATGTGACAAGGCTCAATGTGACACGTTTTCAGGCAAATTGTGTGTCCAGGCTGAACTTGAGCCAGCGTGACACTCACATCCAATCCGAAGATATTTTGTTTTTAAATGTAGGCCTACAATAAAGTGCAACATTCACCGCCCGCTTTTTCAGTGGCCTTAGTTCCCGAAGTATTTTTCCCATTCATTTCCTCCATAGAGAAAAAAGTTCTGCGGTACTATGACCCTTCAAATTGCACGAATTGAAAAAAATACGTCCAATGGAAATTTCGCAAAAACTCAAGTTTTTACGCTCTTTTGAGGTGGTTTTTCAGACAATTCGAAAAAGGATCATTCCGCAAAAAATAATGGCTAGTGGGGTGGCTGTGTTTGGATTAATCCATCCATTGCCATGATTTTTGGAATGACTTGTGCGAGAGAAAAAAAAAACAGTTTTGGTCGCATAGCATCGGTTATGGAAACGCAGCCATTTCGCAATCGTTTTTTTATCGACATTTAGAAAATATTGCATAAGTTGAGCAAATCTGTAATGGAAACCAGGCTAATGAAAAGTTCTAAGGCATGAACCAAATCCACCAGCACTGAGATCATGAACCACATCTCCACTGGTTTTACTGTAGATTTCTATTAGTATAAAATGCATTATATTTTCACATTGGTTACATAATTTGCTAATGCGTCTTAGGAGTTAGTTGGTTTTGGTGTGGTTACTCTTTGTATGTTATCAACAACTTTTCTGATTGGTGGATCTGTGATGAAAATCCAACTTTTAATGTTTATATTTCTATGTAATGTTTTTAATATGCTTTAAGACAAGCCATGTGCAAATTCACAAGTTAACATTGCTGAGTATTTTCTCCTTAAAACTGCAGTGAAACAAAGACAGTCTCAAAAACGCGGTTTGAAATCGCTGTTTCTGACGTCACAAACTACCTTTTAACCAATCACGTCAACGAGTGGATTTGGTGTGAGTGAATGGACGTGGGGCTAATTTGCATATCCATAGAACCACATATACAAAATGAGGCAAGTGTGTGGAGTTACATTCAAGCTATTTTAGGGATGAATTTTTTTTAAGGAAAAAGAAACATTTAAATATGTAATTTTGGTGATCAAAGATGAGTTTTAAGGGATAAAATTATTGACTACAGGGGGACTTTAAAGAGTTTCCTTTTATGGAAAGGAACTTATGTCTTCTACTGATGCATATATTATTTAATAATCTCAGAGATCATGGTAGGACTGTCTTGAAAGGTTATACATTACTATTAAAAATTTAATAATCATTTGATTTTTTTATATATATTTTAGATTTTATGCTTACCAATGCTGCATTTATTACAATATTATTACTATTTAACATTACTGTTTTCTATTTGAATATGCTTTTAAATGAATTTTCAACAGTCATTATCCCAGTCATCAGTGTCACATGATCTTTCAAAAATCATTCTAATATTTGGTGACTTTTTTTCTTATTATCAATGTTCAAGTTGTGCAGCTTAATATTTTTTGAGGAAACCATAATACATGTTTCTGAAAGTTCAGAATTTATTTGAAATCTTTTATAACATTAAAAATGTCACTTTTGATCAATTAAATGCATCCTTGCTGAATAAAACTATTAATTTAATAAACAAACAAACAAACAAACAAAAAAAATCATACTGACACCAAACTTTTGAAATGTAGTGTAGGGACAATGTTTTAGACAACAAAAAAAACCTGTCATAACCTGATCTTGATGTTGGAGGTAGTGCTGAAACACACCCCTGCACCCCATAGAGTGCATCCTCTCTGCGCTTTCATAATTACCTTGCGTTCTATCAGAGAATGTTTGGCATTTATCGCACTTTTCTGCGCACAGCATGATATCCTCTCTCGCTCTTTCTCACTCTAATATAAGAAACTTGGCTGCACCTGTCGGGGCTCTTATATAACACTACAGTATGATACAACATCACTAGCACAAAACAACTGAAAGCGTACAAATATCTAGATTAACGGTGTCATGGCAAGACAAAAACAGATCCAACCCCGCTATACACGTTACAGGATCAGGAGATGGTGCATCTAAGACAAAAACCAGGGGAACACGTGTGTGTTGCCAGGGGCCTGAGGAGACATCTATAAATACGATTGTGAACCAGGCCAGAGTGGAAATAGGGAAATGAAGCAGGACAACCTCCACTGAGCCAGGACTAGAAAAGAAAGATTAAGACAAAGACACGAATTACAAAAAGAGAGAGATACGGACTGCTTTATATAAGACACGACATCTAATACATCGCAAATGAGACATCTTTAATGTCGCAATTGAGGAGGGCCACAGCCCGTCCATTTTTATAGTGCAAGAAAATGTTGTCTTGACTTACCATCGTGTTCTTCCAAAAACAACATGCTGTTGCTCTCAAATGTCATTAGAAAGAAAAAGTTAAGTCATACAGGTTTGGAACGACTGTAATTGACGGGGGTTTTGTTTTTGGGTCACTTGAAAAAGAAAAAGTTTTGAAAAAACATTCACTTAGCGATAAAATTTCATCCGGGTAAACTAATAGACACAAACTGTACCAAGATTCAAGCAAAAGCTGGCATTTTGGTAGAACTAAAAAGCTCGTAATGATTACGAAACAGAATGATAGACACTTTCTGCTCCCAGAATGCTCTAACAACTAACCTACTCCCGTCTCTCTCTCTCTCGCTCTCTCATTCACACCGCCACTGGACAATCAGTACCAAGAGACACTAACAAGATGGCAGACGGACCACAGTGGCACCAAGACATGTTTCGACCCTGCGACTCACAGATTGCGACTTTGAGTGTGTGCGTTGACTGAAGGACAGGCTGATTGCTGTGTCTTCATGTTAACCTTTCAGACAACAGAATAAGTGGTGTTATAAGAGCCTTTCCTGCTTCTGTAACAAGCCACCCACATCAGTGTGAAGTGACAGTACATTAAGTTTTTTTACTTTGCTGCTGTTCCGATTACCATAGGAGTGCATCTCAAAAATATGACATGTCATGGAAGAACGACATAAATGTAGAGAATGTGTCATTCAGAGAGATCAGACAACCTCTGTGTGTTAATGCCAATCATATAAGGGGCATGTATTTGAATTTGAACCATGTGTGTGTGAGTTTGTGTGTGTGACAGAGATACACACAAACACACATTTCCAATGGTAGATGTTTATCAATAGAGGGTGAATCTTTCTCTCTAATCCTTTTAGTAAACTCTACCAAAGCCATATGAACGGTGAATGGAGAGAAAAGAAACAGAGAGAGAAAGGGTGGATGAATAATGCAATAGCACAGCACTGCCTCTTGTGTTCTCTAGACATCAAATGAAGGAATCAACATACACCTCCATGACAGCATGCACGCATACACACAGCTATTTAAATGAGGACATACCACAGATTTTCTTTTAAAGGGAAAGTGTGTCATTTCTACTAATAGCTAAAGTAAAAACTGTTTAAAAACAGGTTTCCCCAAATGCTCCAACTTACATTTTTTTTTTTTAAATTCTGAAGACTAAACCTTCAAATATAGCTAAGTGCTTAGCATAAGTGAACACACCCATGGTTAAGTTCAGCATCTTAAAATCATCATTTGGAAATTGATCATAATGCCTTAATTAAAATAATTAGGAAAAATCCAACCTTTAAGGACACCAATTTTCTTTGCGAATAAATAACGTATCGTAAATAATTAAATGTTCTTCCTTAAAATATAGGGGGGGGCATAAGTCAGGACACCCCTATGTTAAATTCTCATAGACGTAGGCAGATTTTTATTTTTAAAGGCCAGTTATTTCATGGATCCAGGATACCATGCATCCTGATAAAGTTCCCTTGACCTTCAGATAGTCTAATAGCTGGTTTGATTTGCATTGAGAGATGACCTTGAGGGATGAAAATAGCGCAGCTCGATTATGGCAAAAATCATAATCATGATTATTTTTGGTCAATGTTGAAATCATTCACCAAAATAATGTTGAAATCAAATAATCACTCCACTATTGTGATACAGGCTCCTGAATGACAATATCTTAATTTAAATACTCTCAGTGCACATTTTACGCATGGATTACGGGGAGTGACTGAATCAGATATTGTTTTTTTGTTTTAAATGAAAGGCGGTTAGCTGTTCAGTTAGCTTGCTCCATGTGGATTTTTAGTGTGTGTGCATGTACACAAACATCCATCCATTCATCCATACATCTCAAAACACAGAGACATATAGTTCCAAAAAAGAAAATTCGTCTGACAACAGTAAAAGACCTCCCACAGGAAGACAGAATGTGACAATTGACAAAATATAATACATCAGTTGAAAAGAGTTCGATTCATTTAAACGGTGTGTGTGTGTGTGTGTGATTGATTTCTCCCTCAGCGCAGTTCTGATAACTAGGACGAGTGTTATTATCTCTGCCTCCCAGGAACTGGACCGAGCCAATCCATGAAGTCTTTTGTGTTGCAAAGAAAAAAAAAAAATCTCAGCACGTCTCCATCTGCCGGCTTTGAAAACTATGCATCCTGAAGAGGGGAAGCATGCACAACTCAACGACATAAACGAGGTTGGAGCCATGGGACAGCCGGACGTCCGAGAGTGCCAAATTCCTGTCAGCGGATTACAGACAAAACTGCCCTAATAACATGACTCAACAGGATTAGGAGATTATCAGATGTCACCTCTCTCACACACAGACTCACAGACTTTTTCTATTCCTCCTTTACTCTTCTATATGAGTGATCCTTCACTAGGA
This sequence comes from Cyprinella venusta, assembly GCA_038021265.1. Lineage (NCBI taxonomy): Eukaryota > Metazoa > Chordata > Actinopteri > Cypriniformes > Leuciscidae > Cyprinella > Cyprinella venusta. Next base: position 14,616,458 of record CM075875.1, read on the forward strand.
ACTAGGAACTTCTAGAATGAAACTACAGATTCATGCTTAAGGGAAAAAAATGGTAGCGCTTCCTTTTACAGTATAGTACTTAAAGTGTACTTACCTAGAAAGTACTGCTAATATAAGGTAAGTACATGGAACAGGGGTAGGTTTAGAGGTAGGTTCAGGGTTAGTACTAGTTATTACCCAGTAATTGTAGTTACTAAAATAGTATTTACATGGGTAACTGGACTGTAAAAAGAAGCGTTAAAGCCAAAAAAACTTTAGATAGTTGTAAAAGATAGATTATAATAGCATTTAACTTTTTATTGTGTCACTTCATTTGCCTTTTCCTAATTTTTAAAGAGGTTCGATTAAAGTTTTTCAAGGTTAACATAGACAGAATGCCTCTAATCTGGGCCTTGACAGACTTTTCAACTCCCACTCTATTAAAAAAAGTAAACTGTATGCACAAAAATAATAAGCATAATTGATTTATTATGGTACAAAAATGTTTTTTAATTGCCAAATTAGCATATTATAATGATTTCTGAAGGAAATGTCATAAGAAATATCACTGCTGTCATAACATTATCACCATCACAACGACCAAAAATTCTTGCGATCTCACATTATACCAAAAATCCACTTTCAAGGCCATCAGAATTTTAGATAGAAGTATAATTTTGACACATTTAAAGTCCACATAGAGGCATGGAATAACAAAATAACCTCAGTATGTGTTGCTGGACTGTGTATTTTTGACATTTCCAAAAGACTTAAAAGTTGAAATCCAAAAAAGAAAAAGTAAAGTGTAATATCACATGAATAAGAATGAAAACAAATAAGAACATTCTTTCTCTCTTTCTATTTCTGCTTTCTCTCTCTGTCCATTTTTCTACTCCCGCCGGTCTTCTTCAATAATGAGGATGGAGTGCTGCTTCTACTCGTTTCAACATCATGAATCTAAAGCGCAGCTCATTACGGAACCTAAGACATTTAATAACCTCCTTTTCAGAGAGCTAATAAGCATTAATGCTTATTTGTACGCTCCAGGCCCCAGTGCGAATTGACATTCAGCAAATCACTAGTGTCGGACAGAGGAATAGCCCTCACTTTCAGCCCAACTTGGGGAACCTCACTATAAAAAGTGTCACATCCAACTGTGCCTGGATTTGTTCGGAAAGGAACGGGACCTGCAGGCCACCGTAGATTAGTGCGGGAAGTTTTAATCCTGTGAAAAAGTCACGGGAAAAAGATCAGCAGCTTAAAAGTTCCACTGCAGAATCCGAAAGGCCAGCTCCAAAGAAGTATGATAGCTAAAACTTTGTGAGTTTAAGTATGTGTGTGTGTCATAAATCTAGTAAAGGTGTGTAAAATTGATCTAATCCAGGGGGATCAGCACCAGGATTGTCCTGCTCCACTAATCTTTAAAGAGAACCATGCCAATGTTTCCACCCGCACCAGCTCATTTATACAGCACCCCTCTCTGACTCCATCCCAGCTCTATTTTCTCCCCTCCAAGTTTCTCTTTCCTCATTTGTGACCTGAAGAATGGCAGCCACTCCATCACATCTGTTGCTTAGAGATGATTTTTTTCCAAGTTCAGCTCTTTCTCTTTCCCATATACATATAGACAAACACACTAGCTCATTGCTCCTGACTGAGCCATATTGCACAGCTCTGGATTTAAAGGGGTCATTTCTCACACTTTCGTGGCATTTTATACATTTTTTTCTCTGAAGTCAACATTCAGTGTTTACTAAAGGTTTGTAGCACCATAATTTAGTGTTTTATGACCATTTTCCACCCGCTCACTACCTCAAGCTGCTTTTTGTACTGTACATTCAAGATTTTTATGTGCAAAGGACTTCTGTTATGATTGGCTAACCTCTTAGCATGTAACAATAATTCAGTTATTAACATATTAAGGACATCTGTCATTTTACTGATCCGGATGGGTTGGTATTAATGGGATAGTTCGGCCAAAAAGGAGAACTGTATAAATAATTTGCACACCTTCATGTCATTCCAAACCTATATGTTTTTTTCTGTGAAAAATAACCGAAGATTTTTGTGTTCATGACAGATTTTTCATTATATATATATATATATTCAGAATTTTCATTATATATATATATATATATATATATATATAATGAAAAATCTGTCATGAACACAAAAATGAATATATATATATATATATATATATATATATATATATATATATATATATATATAGGATTAGTATAGTGCAGAATTAAAGTTTGTTCTTTACATAGATGAGAGTGTTATTTTAATTAGAAAGTTAATTCTGTAATGAATATGCACTAGACGGTCTGACAACAAATGTAGCTTTAATTACGCTATTCAACACCAATCAAAGTAATTGAGCAATAAAAAAAATGTACTACTATCACAGACATTCCTATCCCATATTCAGAGGCGAGTAAGCCAGAAAACGGTAATTCATCCTATAATTATTTACAGAATTTCAGCAGGTGAAAAAACAAACATGTTCGAAAGAAATCAAAAAGTATGCATACAGTATGAATTTACCCGACCTCCTCAGGGAAGAAAACTGGTACGTACAAACTTTATTGTGTGTTTATGGAGTACATCAAACTCTGCAATTCCACCAGAGCAAGTAAAAGCCTATTTTCCATAATTTTCACCCTTCTAACCATTTCCTTTTTAATCCAGACACATTCATTCTGAGTGACTGGATGAAGGAGTGATTTCATTCCTCGTGTTCAGGCCTGAGTCTGCATACTTTTTCCACATTCTCTGCACCTATTTAGGGCAAATATCTGCAGGATTCTGTACTATAATGCAGCGCATATTGTGCTTTTATTAATAACTGAAAAAAAAAGATCAAATTAGCCTAAATATTTTATAAACAAACAAAATGGAAACTGGCACATGCGTGAATAATGGCCGTTCCAATTGATGTGGAAATCTGCGCAGGCCTGGCCGTGTATGAACATAAAACCACTAAACAGGGCTCAGGTAGAATAGTACTACTCTATGTCCAAACACTACAGAATATGAAACTACTTTAGTAGATCAATTATCTCCTAGCACAGGAAACCGATTTTCAAAAATGTGCTTTGGTTCTATCTGTGGCGCTACCAATAATATTCTTCTGTAATATTTCACGTCAGAAAGGAGAAACTCTTAAGGGGAAATTAAAGACACACACAGTTCTCTGGTTACAGTAAATAGTAATAGCAGTGTTTTGGCAGAACCAACCCCCACCTGTTAGCTCAGCGCCCGCCAGGGAAGTTGAAATACAACAAACATTCCACCGCCTTCTCTGCTTCTCATTTTCTCTTCCATTCTCGTTTCTCCAATCCCCTATTACCTTCTTACTCGCCTCTGTGAGAATGAACTCACACCAGTTTGACCCATAACACAAACACACTCTTACTTTTCTCTTAGACACATAACACATACAATTCACTGAAAAACAAACATGATAATGAAAAAGACATGACAAAGCAGAAGAGTATTTAGTGGGGGGAAAAATAATACATTGAACTTGTGTACTGTACATTAACCTAAAGCATATTAAGTTAATTTATAGTACACCTACACTATATATCTCCAGAAGTGGCTTTTATTACTTAGGGATAGTTTTGTTCAAATCCCTAAGCCCTAAACATTAAGAGTGATAGAAAGCATTGAAGCAAGAAAGGAAGAAATCAAGACACAAAGCGCTGACAGAGCTGAAAGGGGACTGGAGCGAGTGAGACAGGGACAGTGTGTCGGGGTGTTCATTAGTGAGGCTTGACAGCTCTCGGGGTGAGTGAGGGTTCAGGATATCTGACAGAAACACTCCCTTTCCACCTGCACAGGAAGCTTGTGTGCTAATTGAAACATCACTGTTAATAACCCCTTCATTACAGACGCAGTCTCTGCCCAGAATGCAACATTTTTCATGCCACTGTCAGAGAGAGAGAGAGAGAGAGAGAGAGAGATGCCAACAGACAGCAGGAGAGAGAAGAAAACCAGACAAAGATTTGAGGAGACCAATTTGAAATCTTGGCTAATATTGGGGTTCATTATTAATATTTAATGGATTACTATGACACACAGTAACTTATTACAAGCTTTACACATCATTCAGAACCGTGATCAGCTGCACTCATTACTTTTAAATATCATAATAAATTTAAAATGAGTGAATGACCCTTACAGGTGAAGTGGATTTTTTTCTTTGCTCCAACAGTTTATGGAAAATAATATAAAAATATTAATAAGTTTAACTGAACAATGTCATTCTTAATTGTCGATAAGGAGACAGCAAATATCCTTTAAATTACATTTAAAGAGTGCTAATAAGTGTGTAGAAGCATGGCTAGTGTGAATGGATGCGTTTCTGCATTGTGTTAAAACTCAGTCAAATCAGTATTTTTTGTCTACATTTAATTATACAATCCACTATCATGGACTCGCTCTCTCGTTTCATACAAACGTATCTGCTGTTTTGTAACTAATGTTTTGTACACTGTTGGACACAAACAGTTTCAATTTAATTTGAAACAGTTTAATCTGAAATCAATGTTTACTATCTCCATTATTATTTATGTGGTGAAATGCAGAGCAATGAATGTGATATGACTGTATACCGTATCTCTTAAATGTCCTTAAATGTCCGAGCAACTACTTTCTCCAAGGAAGCTTTGCGATTAAAGACCTAATAAAATATTTCAACTATTTCGTGTCTAATTTTTTACTTATGTGGCAAGAAGCCGTGTAATAAGCGCAATGATGTACATCCAGTCAGTTGTTATATAAACTGATGAGACCTTATCACCCTGTCGGGGGTTTATTCAGAGATAACAACCCACTGTATGTACATTATCCCTTACAAATACTATGTACTGTTATATATATATATATATTTTTTTTTTTTTTTTGTCACGTGTGGATTTTCTTTTCTGCAAGTTAAAGGTCTCACAGGGTGTACAAATTTGGTGCTCAGACACACACCTAAACAAAGAAAGTAGCATTGGGCTATTTTTGAGTGGGCACTGGCTAGTTTTGTTGTGTAGACCTGGCATATCCTGTGAATATAAATATTTGATCTGTGTAGCATTAAAAGTCTAAGCAAATGGTATGTGAAATCTCTCTAAAAATCAAACCAAATTTAACCAAAATATCATGAGATATTTAGCATGGGGTCAGGGGCTGCGGGTCATCCCGTTCACCAGTGTGTGTAAGCTTGTGTCTAACTGCCTGTGGTGTGTATGTGTTGTGTGAATGTTCTAGTTATGCTGTTTCCTGCAGCTGTTATAGGCTCTAATGAGATTAACACTTCAAAACTGACCGTGTCTCTCGCTTTCACTTTCTCATTTTACCCGTCTATAATTCTCTCTCCTTGAATCGATTGCTCTCGACATCTTTCTCTTTCTTTTTCTTAAAGGGATACTCCACTTTTTTTGGAAATAGGCTCATTTTACAACTCCCCCAGAGTTAAACATTTGAGTTTTCGAATCCATTCTGCCGATTTTCTGATATTTAGGAGAATATCAGTACCAGACAGTTTCGGGTCTCATTGACTTCCATACTATATATTTTTTTCCTACTATGGAAGTCAATGAGACCAGAAATTGTCTGGTTACTCATATTCTTCTAAATATCAGAAAATCGGCTGAATGGATTCGAAACTGTTTAACTCTGAGGGAGTGGTAAAATGAGCCTATTTCCAAAAAAAGTGGAGTATCCCTTTAACTTATTGTCAAAAAATAGCACTTACCAAGCACCAAATACCGTCGACAGGTAAATAAACTTGGATTGAGCCATTTAGGGGCTGTTTACACGACACCGTTTTCAACTAAAAACGTATACTTTTTATGCGTTTTGGCCGTTCATTTACACGACGTTGGCGTTTTGGGTGACTGAAAACGCAAACTTTCGAAAACAGGTTTCAAAGTGCAAGTTTTTGAATTCAGTATTCCTATAAACAATAAAAACTTGAATCCGTGAAAATGATGACGTCATGCGTATTATGTGTTCAATCTACAGTGTTTCAGCGCCATCTAATGGCCTGGCAGCAAAATACAGCATTTTCAGTCGTTTTGTGAATCCGTGTGAATGGGTATCGCTTTGACAATGATGTCGTCTGTACGTGGAAAACTCAAAATGAAAAAAGTCGCCGTTTTAAGCATATTGTTGTCGTGTAAACATACCCTTTAGCCAGTTACCCTATTAGGTTAGATGGAAGTCAAACTGCAAGACTGACCTACATGGATCTACCGTATTGTTCAGAATAAAAGATGTTTTTTTTCTTGGAAATACATCTGAAAAAATAGGGTCTTGTATTCGGGGTCTAAACGTTAAATGTCAACAATACACCCACAACAATAGGCCAAATACGTGTAAATACGAGTCAAACAACTCTCATTAAGCAGCCAAGAAATTCAGTGTCAGAGTGTAATGTTAGAAGATGGACATCCCAAAAAGAAAAAGAAAAGCTTACCGCCTGGAAGAAACTGACAGGCAAGTGTGTCAGTATGTAGCCGAAAAAGAAAAAATTCCAGCTGAAGGCACTTAAAATCGCCAAAGAGCTGAGCATACCCACCCATCATTTCTTATTTCAGCTATGTGCTGACGTACTTGCCTGTCAATATCCTTGAGGCGGCCTCTTTGATATGGCGTAAGAATGATGAAGTGTAATGGATTAGCAATTGCCCTCTGACTTCAGGGAGAAACTGCTGTCTTTGCAACACTATGTGAAGGAAAAAAAATATTTATATCCAATCTAGATCAGATAGGTTACAGGTAATGCGGATCAAACACCTTTTTGAAATGCCTGAATCTGTCACTATACATAAAAAAGGTGTGAAATTTACTAAATGAGAACTTCAGGTTATTTTATGGCAGCTGTATAAAGTGCTTAAAAATATGAAACGAGTCATTTTCTTTAAAAGACGAGATTTGGTTTTCAAAAAGCATTATTCCAAATAGTACATCTTGAAAAGTGGGGGTCATCTCATATTCTGAACAATACAGTAATTTACAAAAGTGATTTAAATCAAGCTATCTACAAAAAAGAAACTTTTTTGCTCTCCAAAACACATTAAAAAAAAGAAATGTAATGCAACCAAATGGATATATGAGGATCAAAATAACAATGTCTTTACATTTTTGTGACAAGCACAGAAACATGAACAATAGCTAGCATGTGATGCATCAAGTAACATTTTCAGGTGCTGTTTAGCACCAATGCGCAAGAAAAAAAAAACAATCAAATAATTTGAAAATTAATATAAAATTCTAGCCTATATTTTCTATTTCTATATCATACATGATTTATATATATAAAAAATACAATGCACTTATTGCACAATAATTTCATGACCAGATTGTTTCAAAACCTAGCGAGCTGTCCACAGCACTCTTTAGACATAGTCTGTGATGCCTAAAATGTGCATCTCAAAATGTTTTTTAAACACAGCCACTCTCTCATATTTCTCTTATGTTTGCCTTCAGTTATTCCTTCTTTCATCTCATTCAGAGTCTGTCCAGCGGGACGGTCTGATGATTAAGTTGTCAGATACAGATACAGATGTCATTTGTCACACCGTTTTATAACAGTGTATTTACACACACATAATCCCATAAACACGACTGCTTTAAGAACATCTAACCAATGGCTGCTTCAAAATGACATAGGCTACATCCACATACACACACAAAACTGGATGACTCTCCTTGCCCTGGCATTTTAAGAGCACAAATGTCAAAATGCCAGTTAACAATGTACAGTACTCTGAATCTGTGTGCACTGTGACTGTGGGCTATATCTTTTGTTTGGCCGGTATTTTTTAAGTGGGATTAGATGGAAATTAATACAGGAAACCCAGGGTTGTGCAAATTTCAGAATGAAAAAATGTCCATCGATCCATCTATCAAAATATATTTGTTTAAACTTTCAAACAAGGCTCTGTCAAGCCAATGATTAAAATTGTCTTGACAATCTTTGCTTTTCTGCATAAAAATACAATTTCAAATCATTTGAATTCAACTTGCTTTTGCTCCAATTTAATTTGTAATTCTGCATTCTGTTTTGCTACCTCTATTCAAATGAAATAAAAATCAAGGAACTCAATTAGGAAGTAAAAGTCATTAAATGCGCAAAAAAGACAATTTACCACTACCTTGCTTTTTGTAGAAAAGCATTAGAGACTTGTACAATTTTCAACTTGTAAAATCTGCAGGACTGCAGTACAACATTGTGAGCTGGAATAATCAATAAGCCAAATATTTCACAAACAAACATGCAAGGATCAAGGGATTTGTAGAACTTTGTGATTGACGAGTGCTCTAGCTCCGTGGAAATCTGTTTATCAGTTAACGCCAGCGCTCCTGATCCTCGGAAGAATCCAATGGGAGTAAAGAAACTACAGGCCTGCAAGGAGCTCAAACTTTAGTTCTGTGTTTCTCTTACAAACTGCGACACTGAAATTAGGGTGGAGTTTGCCTCTGGCTCTGAGATGTAGATCATCTATTTTCTCATTCCCTTTTACTTTTTTCTTTTCTCTCTTTTCCAGAGCAATCCATTCTGCCTTGCATCTGGGTTGTGTTCAAGGGCATCGCAGCATAGTGTTTCTCAGCCTTGTCTCCTTCTATGAGATCTGGCCAAGACTTCTTAACATCCCATGATACCACTGAAACACAACCATTAGACCCAGAAGGCACTGAACTGATATTTACCACATGAGATGAGTTTCAATCTAGATGATCTACTGTGTGACAGTGAGACCACACAATTCTGTGAAGACAATAAAAAGTTGTGTTTCCACAAGCAGACCTATGATGTTAACAGTTGGGCAGTACAGGGAGAGTCTGACAGTCAGTCCATTCATCTTTCACTGATATGTTTCTGAGCATAGTCAGATACTGTTTTGGATAAGTATAATAATACAAATTCACAGAGCTGTATTTAGTAAACAGTTCCAAAAAGGTTCAGAAAGTGCGATGAATCACAGTCCAGCACAGTGAGGTAACCCTGCATTCCAACCTTGTTCCACACTCATATTCCAGAATGCTGAGATAATGTTCTAATTATACGTTCTGGAATTTTTTTAAGATCCGAAGGAAATCAAGACATCGGAGTTCTTGAATGTGAGTTGAGCTGAAAGACTAAGGCAGCCACAATCCTGTCTACAGCACAGGGCATGACACACCCCCTATCCCTTCATCATTTCATTACAGGAGTGTTATTAAAATCCACTTAAAGGCGCGCACAGCTTTGCTTTATGGAAAGTATGCAACAGGCCAACAGGCCCCTGAAAGTCTGACCCTCAACATCTGCTTTGAATCTGGTTAAAATATACACTGGCCTGTTACAATCGGTCACTGTGCTTGCCTAACGTCTTTTATACCAGGACAGATGGACAGTTCTCTATTTTACTGTGCATCTTATACAGATGTGCTGATTTTTCACTTTCAATAACCTTTGCTCAGGTGCAGGAGACATGTTAGAGATAGCTTTGAGGCTTCCCTCTCATGTCAAGCAAAAGCTTGTCAGCAAACAACAAAGCACTCACTCTATGATCTGCAGCCTAGGAAAAAAAATGTTGTCAATGTCAGAATCATGGCAAATCTATGGGATTTCCAGGGAAATAAACCTCAACAAACACTGTTGAAAAAACTTAGCTGGTATACTGATCTTTGATGGTTCAAGTTGCTGGTCTCCCAGCCTGGACAAGATGGTGTGCTGCTGGGTGGCCTGATTAAAAAGTGCCCCAAACCCCTCTAATCCAGCCAACAAAACTGCCTGACCAGGATGGGAGACCAAATCAGACCAGCTTGGGTTGTTTTAAGATGTATTTTTTTTCAACAGGGAATATAGTCATGACAAGCTACGGGCAGCATGCATCATCTCCAGAAAGGGAAAAATTGAGTCAAAGGCTATAGTCAAAAGCAAAAAGAAGCCTCATTAAACATTACACACACTACAAAAAGCGAGGAACCAAAAAACCAGGAAACCAAACAGTCAAATATCTGCCAAACAGGATATTACAATCATTACAATCATCATTCACACTGACTCTAAGGGATCAGGCTTTGAGGCTAAAATCTAAAGAGAGAGAATTGCGAATGAAAGACACACGAAAAGATGGAGAAGAGGAGAAGATGAGAAGTGTATCTGGGGATTTTCTTTTTGATGACATCCTCCATCGGCTGCTTTTTTGCACACTGATATCATAGTGGCATCACAATGATGTCACAGAGCAAAATACTTAGCATCAAACATGCCACTCCATCAGGCACATACAATTTAAACATATCTTACATGCATGACATTCCTGTTCTGACAAGGCACTATACTAATGCAATTGAAATCAAGATTTTAAATAATTCTAAAATAGTTCTTCTTAACGGGGATATTTTAGGAGTGACTCATCAGGACAAGAACCCAAATACATTTGACAGTAAATAGGAGACTATGACTTACAAGATTTCGTCGTTTTGGAACTCCAGAACACCATGGGAGTCTTCAAAGTCCTCTCCTCCTCCACGGGCAGTTCCTTCAATGGTTTTATACGGCACTGACACCACCCCACGGGCGCCAGACGTGCGCAGGACCTTCACTTCCATGACACCCACACTCTCACTAACGTGAGCGACTGGCTCTTCGAATGTGAAGATTCCAGCATGGTCATCGTCAAAGATGGTGACACTTGCTGTGGAGGGCACACCGAGTGTTGCGATGGTGTCCACGTGATTGGCCTCTGTGGTCTCTGGCTCATCACCCTCATGAAGCACACGGACATTGCTGATGTGGATAAGGAAGTTCTCGTCCTCTTCAAAGATGTCATCGTCAATAATTCCAACTCGGATCTCCTTCTGCGTCTCACCTGGCTTGAAAACGACAGTGCCTTCAGTGAATTCGTAGTCTGAGCCAGCATTCGCGGTTCCATCTTCCGTACGGAATTCCACCGACACGGTCTGGTTGAGATCGCCTCCACGCCTAACCACATTGACCGCCACAGTTCCGCAGTTTTCCAGGCATTGGTAAGAGGCAGGGTCAAAAAAGATCTTAGAAATGGGGTCATTCTCTCCAGTGTCACTGCGCACCTCTTGCATGCTCACTGCTTTACGAGCCTGGTCCGCCGCATGCTTCTTCAGAATGTTACCTGCTCCAGTCATCAAGCGGGTCGCCTGACATCGGTAGAACGCACGGCTCTTCTGCTGCTGGCTGAGCACCTGGTAATTAGCAAGTTCAATCAACTGCTCCACTTCTTTATCGGGATGTTTCTGCTTCAGTTCCTTCAGGATCTTTGCCATTTCACGCCTAGCTTCCTCCTCATCTAGATCTTTGTCCTCCAGTTCCAAAGCCAGAGTTCCATCCAGGAAGTCCACTGCGTGAGAGTTCAGCATCTTCCCATCCATTTCGATATCCACCTTGGACGGCAGAGGACGGTCCCCCTCCGTCTCTATGATCATGCCGCGGTGCTTGCCAGCTCGGTAGCGCTTGTAAACATACTTGTAAAACAGGAGCCGGCGGTCAGCAATCCAAGCGAAGACCACACAAATCGGAAAGAAGAAAAGAGTGAGGAGACCCTCCCACACCTGGACGATGCCCGGCGAGATTACAGCCAAGATCAGGTACAGCCACAAGTAGGCGAAGATGCTCCAAGTGGCGGTGACGAAGAAAACTCGCAGGTGTTTCACTTTGCGAAGCTCTCCGTCGGGCACCACGTAGACACAGATTCCAATAATGACGAACATGTTGAAAGCTGCACTGCCGACTATGGTGGAGGGTCCGAGGTCACCGGCTTCAAAGTTATGGCCGCACACTTCAATGACCGAGAGCAGAATCTCAGGGGCAGACGACCCCAGAGCCATGAGGGTGAGGTTGGACACAGTTTCATTCCAGATGCGTACAGTCGTGGTGGTCGTTTCACCATTTGGTTTCTTAATGGTGATCTCCTTCTCCTGAGAGGTGATTACCTCAATGGATGCCATGAAGCGGTCAGCAACAATAGAAACTCCCAGAAACATGTATACCAGTGCCACAAAGTACACCGTGGCCCGGGCTACCTTGTCCCCAAAGGAAGGGTTTGGAGGTTCCCACACTGGAAGGATGACTCCAGGTGTACATCTGACAGTCCCACCACAGGACAAAGACTTGTTGGCAGGAGAACTATGATCCTGGCTCTGGTCCGGAGCATGTTCTGCTGTCACATGGTGGACGTTAAAGAGCAGTATCACCAAGACGACAAGACACTGAAAGCTCAGGAAGAGGCGTGGGGAGGTCTCATGAAGCCTCATCGTTCTTTACTCTGTGACAAACTTCTGCTATAATAGAAAGAGAACAGGAGAAAGAAGAGAAAATGGAGAAAAATAAAACCACTGATCACCAACATGCAACATGCAATGTGTTGTCAAAAATGGAAGTTAAGGTGTCTGACACTGATTCAAGTCTGACATTTTAGGAACATTTTAACAGTATTTGCTGAAAAGCCTGTCCCAGAATTGTTAGGTAAAAAAAAATATTCTGGAAAATCTGGACTCGATTATTTATTTGTCAAATTTGTTTATCAATTTAATCTCCAGGTTCATTTCTACAAAATGCATGAACAAGTGCAGATGCTCCCTTAAGCCTAGTGCTGAATGACATTCCATTCTGCAATGTGTTTCTGTTAGAGCGCAGATTAAATAAAATAATAATAATAATCTAGTGAAGTTTAGGTTGGGACGCTGGTGCTTGACTACAAGCAAGCAGACCTACATTCAAACGATCCCTGCAAAATCCATTTTCAGAAAAAGGGTGGCAATCAACCTTTGAGGCAACAAGATAAAACACTTGCTCATGGTGCAAAACACATGCATGGTTATTGGACACACACCCACAGTGTCACACACTAATATCTGCAGTCATCAATGGGCAGAGTGAACAGCAAAATCTTGCAGACCTTACTCGCACATTCATATGAAATAAACCACTTAGCCTAAGCCAACATAATTATTTAATGCATTTAAATATGCATTTCAGTAGCTTTATCGTTTAACCTCGGTTTACTGATCTGAAATGCAAAAAAAAAACCGAATACAGAGCGCTTTAATTCAGCACTGCGCTCAGATCTCGTTCACTCTCATTCATATACCGCAACCTACTGCTCTCATTCAGCACCTCTACACTATCCACTGATGAAACATCTGTTATCCCACATCCCAGGCGTCGAAGACATACCTAATTTCTTATCGGGGATAACAATACCTTATTGTTCGGACAAAACGGTTGCCTCATTGGCTTTTTTTCCCGCCATGTGCTCAAAAGCGCAGAGGCTATCGAGACCGGATCATGTTTAATACAACTTTCACGTGCACATCAGAATCCCGTAAAACGAGGTGCAGGCGAACAGCCGGTTAAATCATCATCCGCGTGCCACTGCGGACCGCGCCGGACGGGCACGAGAGCGCACCTCTGTATCAAATGGGTCACTCTCCGTAAATATGAATGTGATACGTTACTCGGTTTATCTGTAGCCCCATATTAACCCTCGTGCAACGATACAGCTAGGCTACCATTAATCGCCATGCAATCTCACATCATATAAATATAATGTGCTCTTACCGTAACGGTGCTCCGTAAAGATGCAAGTCTCAGGGAAAGCGGTAGGAGTGTTAACGACAGTGCGTGTCGGAAGCAGTCAGTAGTATCCCAGCTCGCATTAGTTTAGGTTTTTATATATGATGTGGAGAAAAGATTAGAGACCCACGCGAGTATTAAGCACTCTCCGATTTCCATACACGCGTTTGTTTTTCCCCAAACAGACCCGTAGCGATCAAATATCTGATGCTTTATCAGCAAATCTATGAGAGCTGAAATGTGCGTGCGAGTTCTTCCTCATTCTTCCCTCTCTCGGCTGGTTCAGTCTGTGTGTGACTGTGCGTGTGTGAGTGTGTGAGCAGCGAGTGTGTGAGCGAGCGTGTGCGCGCGTGCAGCGGATCCTTGCGCTCTGGGATACGCGCTACGCTCAAGAAGAGAGAGCGGAGATTCTGCTTTAACGTTTGTGTTGTTCTTCCCTCCCTTTGCTTCCTTCTCTCATATACATTTATGACCGCAAATGTGTCCGTTTTGCTGGTGATTATGATCAATGAATTATCATCCACTAAGAAGGACGGTGATCACGTGATACAGTACCGGTTTCATTTGTAGTGGCATCACACACTCGACATCTTGTTCATTCTCTTCTGCAACCTCTCAAGCCGGCCTAGGCTACACCATTCCACGATTAACTTTTTTTTTTGTCTGTAGCCAACAGGGAAATCCAATTCATTTTGCGAATCAGTTCCAGTTCGTTTAATCTGTAATATTTCTATATTAAAATAACCCATTCAAATATATTAATTATATTTTAATCCAACATTTTAAGCCCAACGAGGCTACAGCCAAAATACTTTTACTATCCGCTCACTCATCATTTTTTCAAACTCACTAAAAAGATAGAATTTTGAAACGATAAGTCCGTTGTTGATTCGCAAACCATTAAGCGAAACAGTTGAGTTTGATTTGTGAACGGATCATTTAGGCCGAATTTTAAACCTGGAAAAGATCCGACAAAAGAATGATCAAAGTACTTGATATAATTAAACTTATCAGAAAGGATCCAGAAAGGTTCGAACAACAATCACCAGTGACAACAGATTCACCCGCTGTAAAATGCAAAAGACTTTGTTCGGACTTTGGAGTGGCTACAGGAAAAAAGAGACTGCAACCGGACCCATACAAAAACAAGGATACGCATCGGATGGACGCAATGCTGACGATGTTAACATTAACAATTTGAGAACAAAATATAATTTGCACGGTTTTGCGTGATATGATAAATTATAAGCGAGATTTAATCAGTGCGATGTCCAATGTCAGAACCAGAACAAATGAGTTCAGATGACATTTTCTGGTGAAAATTCTTATGTTGGTCATACTTAATCTGTGATTCTGAATGCCAGTATCCACATCGCCGTGGTGACTGACAGCCTCACACTCTCCACAAACATTGTGTTCATCCGCGCAGAGCGGTGTCGAAGCACAACTCATGTAAAGTTGATTAATTCCAAAAATGACTGCAATTGCAGATTTCAAACAGAGATGCCGACAAAGAGGGCAAACACCGGACAGCAGCTTTAAATGTTAACGTTGCAAGCAACATTGCAAGTTCAAAAGAAACAAATTAATATATAAACTTCATAAAAATAAATCTTTCTGCATTTTTACATTATCAAATAAGCATAATTTAGTATGTTTTTTAAATCATTTACCTCGCGGGGGCTGCTGGCTGGTCGCCATATAAGGTGATCTCAAATTTTACTATCCTTGTGGCGACCTGTAGGCCTACACGCACACACACACACACACACACACACACACACACACACACACACACACACACACACACACACACACACACACACACACACACACGCAGATGCTTTAATCTCTAATTTACATCTTAATTGCATCATTTCATTAAAAACTAAGCAGATTCCTTTGATCTTCATCCTTTCTAAACAAAGCTGTCTTACTCTTAAATTATTCCATGTCATTACTAAAAATGCAACTTCATGTTGCCTATATCACATGTTTTTTATTTCACTTATTTTTTATATTAAATGTGTGATCTAGAAACAAAATATCAGGTCATTAAATATCTGCATTAAAAAAGGTGTAGCAATTTTACAGTAATCTGTCTCCTACAATGCTTACCTACTTTTTTGATTTGGCTGCAGTAACATATTGTGCCAACAGAGGCACCGTATTAGATATGAGCGGCATGAAACTGCAGCACAGGTAAGTGTGGTCTTTCTTTAACAAATTTCTCATCTAATATTTTTTCTTACTCTAACACACTACATTAATGTAATTCATTTTATCTCGTAGAATCAGACAGGTGTGGAAAACCCTGCCAGACTTGTGCAAATATTTGCGTGTGCTCTTTTGTTTGAAACAATGTTTTATAAGGTTACATCTGACACCCATCAGAGCTCAGTGACAGTGATGCGATCTAAACTACACACTGCCACACACATGCAAAAGTTCAATTTGTTATTCTGTCCTTGCAGCTCCTTAGACACCACCGTGGATGGGACGTTGAGCTTTGCCACTAATGTAAAAATAAAGTTATAGTAGTTGTTTTTTTTCCCTCAATAAATCTAAAAGGTGAGTTAAAAAAGAAGCAGCAGCTGTTTTGCCTTTGCTCAGGTGCGGTACAGCATGGCCTAGTTCTTGTTCATTTTGGCCAGAGGGAGATGCATGTGCCTCTCTCTCTCTCTCTCTCTCTCTCTCTCTCTCCTCATCCCTCATTCACCCTCACAGTCTTTCTCTTCCTCCAGCACTGATCCAGCAGTTTATTGCCAATTTAAGAAAACCTGATACAGTATGTAAAAATAGTCAAAGTCAGTCTCTTTCACACAAACACAATGGATGTTATTCTAGATATTAAATGTTATTAAGAATGTCAATTACACTACCTTATGCCTTAACACAAACCTGTTGATATTACTAGATATATCTGAAGCAAAACATGATATGAATAGTTCATGATTTATTGAGCTATAGTACAGAGCACTTCAGATATCCTCTAAATTAAGTTTTGCACATTTCACCAGTGGCGTAACTTTGCTTTAAAAACGGAATGAATATAAAATAAATATATATATATGAATATACGGAATGAATATAGACACACACATTAACGGATTAAAGCGTGTGTCCGTTTAAAGACTGCACGGCAGCGCAAGCCATGAGAACTCTGTATATGTGCCACTGATCGCAGCGGCAACGAGCACTTTGATCACTTGGTTTCAAAAACAACACATTTCAGCGCTAAATCACCTCTTATTCAACAAACGAACGAAATGAATGCTCTGTTAGTTAACTAGTGATGTTTTGTTTATTTGTATTATTTACATCCGTGCCGCGAGATGTTTCAAAAGTGAGGGGGACAATATCGACCCTGGCAAAAAGTAGTGGGGACATGTCCCACCAATATATTACACCTGTGCATTTCACTACATTTTTGACAACATTTTTACAAATTTGGCACTTTCAGGGGAGATCACACAACACTTTTCATTCCAGTGGTGCAAGACCAGAAACCTATAATCATACTGAAGAAATTTCAGTGCATTCCAAAGTTTCATTCCATTTCTGATTTGTGAATTCGTACTTGAAGACATGTGACCATCAGAAGAATAGAAGAATAATTCTATTTACGAGAATAATTTTTGTGCAAAAAGAAAGAAGCAAACAAAAATAATAACTTTATTCGACTACTCCATTTCTTCCTTGTAGGCCTGAGACGAGAGTTCAAGAAATTTCCATGACGCATGCGCGAGAACTGAACTGAAGTATTTGAAGGAGATCGCAATTCTCGCGCATGCGTCATGGAAATCTCTTGAACTATCGTTTCAGAAAGGGAATAAAGAAAAGGAATCACTGTCTCTTTTTACCCAACTGTCCAATCACAGTGGAGGAGGGGCGGGGCTAATACCACACCGACCAACAGTCACAACATTCTTTCTGTACAATGACATCAACTGGCAGAGCTAACCAAACAAAATGGATGAAAAATATTTTTTTAGTATGAAACAAATTTTCTGCGAAATCAGTTACATTAAACTGCACTGCGGATATTCTGTATCATAGCAACGAAACGTCTCAACGGAAAAAGACGCTGTGCTGCCAAAACGCTCTCAAGCGCCCAAAGCTCAGCGTCTTCAGCTGGCTAAAAACGCTTTGGTGGACAAAAGGCAAAGGGTGAAAAGGTCAACCGCTGAATACAAGTACAGTTATTTACTGAATAACATTTTGTTAAACTGAAAACAACATTATAGCAAAGATTCAGTCAGAATGCAGATTTGTTTCTCTCTCGTACACTAACAATCATATGAGGTCATATTCTTTCATAACTGTACCCTGATCGCAGGCAGACTGAGAGCAATTAAACGGGGTGGGGCTATGTTCAGAAATATTTCCTGTCTCTCTGATAACATCTTAACTCTCAGCTGTCTTCTTCATTCTCTCACCTTTTCCACAGAGCAGTTTTTTATCACTTCATCTGACTCAGACCTAATGTGACAGAAAACCTGTTTTTCTTCTGACTGTTGGGGAAATGTTAACTGTGAAAATGGTTTGTTTGTGTACATATGCATTGTCTTTTCCTCATGGATGCTAACACATATATAACACTAGTATTATGTCTGGCTGGTATTGGTTGATATTTACTTACTCATACACAAAGCACTGCAAAATTTTCTGACACTCACTTGATAGGACGGTTTTGGATTCCTCTTTTTCGGATCATTTGAAAGGTCTAAGGGTTTAGTGTCAATCGAAGGTGTCTGTTTTACGACATAGAAGCTCCAGCAGCAGTAATATTATGTGTTTGGAGAGTACAAATGACAATACGCGAATTCAAATGCACTACATAAGAACGAACATAAAATTTAAATTTGTTCTTCACATCAAGCAATTGTTTCATATTGTGTGGAAACCGCCTAAACATTGAGCTTAATAACTGTTGTTTTCTACTGTAAAATAACAATGCATGTTTTGGGGAGTAAATGATGCTAGAATATCCCTACATTTGCAAGCGATTCTGTTAGTGTGTGTTTGAGGTTCAGTGGGTCTGGTTTTGCCTTCAGGGTCAATGTGTGCTGCTCTTTTTAAGACCAAACCGAGTCGGCAGCGCAGAGCGCCAGAGGTCATGACAGCAGTCACCACACTGGACTCTGCTCATTTCAGACACATTCACATGCTTGTCGGTATATCTGTGTGATGTGTGAATAATCATAACATGGATTCTTTTCCATTGAAGCATCACAAATTATATTCTTATTCCCTAATTAATCCCACCCTCCCAATGACCAAAAATCAGAAAGATTACAGCACACGGATGCACCTGCTGTACACCTGCTGGTGTTCAAACATTTGGGGTTAACGTGATCTGTTTACAAGGCTCATTTTTAAATCAAAAATAGAAAAGTATGTGAAATCAAATCCTTCAGTGATCCATCAGAAATCATTTTAATATGGTCCTCAAGAAACATTTGTAATTATTATTGTCAATGCAGAAAACAGATGTGCTGCTCAATATTATTCTTTGATGAATAAAACGTTTAGCAAGGGCAGCATTTATGTGATAATCAAAAGTTCTTTGATTATTACTTGGTTGAATTAGGACGTTTAAGTAAATTTCATAAATGAGCCCAACTGGTGTGCATCTTGAGACTAAACAACGGCACTGACATTTTATAATATATGTCAGTGCAAATAGCTTTCAGTTAAAACAGCTTAAACATTCAATTTAGTCTGGACTATAGGCTTACGGTCTGTGAAACTGCAGGCATAAATATTTTGGCACATTTTTTCCAGACAGTGATATTGTATATTGGTGTGCACAAATTGCATCTGTTTTCATACATATATCTAAATGTTTTGCTTTAGAGCCAATTAGATAATGGAGGCCAATAGCTATGGACACGTCCCAGAAACAACTTAATTAGGCCATTTGCCATGCGATTCGCATCCAAATAGTTTATAAAACTTTCATTGCTGCCATTTCATTAAAACGTGACAGATTTTTTAAGTTAGCTGTGATGGTGCCAATACTTGAGTAGGAATTGAGTTTGTTCAAGCACGCCCAAAGACAAGCCAGAAACACAAACCGAACCGATCCAGCAGGAGTGTACTCAGCTGCAAGCAATTTGAGCTCCGATCAGCTGTGGAGTCATGGGATTTAGTATTACTCCAATTACTGGGTCATTGTGTGTGTGTGTGTCTAACATCTGTACTTGATCCCCTGCTGTGACTGCGAGGCTTTTTGCCAATATGTTCCATTAAGACTAACAGTAACGATTAATCACTGCTGATGTATTTGACCGCATACTGAGTCAGATCATCATAACTATGTGTAATGTCTTAAAAACTGCAATGACCCCTAAGATGTCTTTGGAAGTGTCAGAACACCCAGTTGAAACCTGAACAATACACCGGGCTGTTGTGATACAGTAGAAAGTGTTTCCTACTACATTTAAATAACCCCCAAAAAAGTATTTCAGGCTAAATTATTAAACTAAATAACATTTCTGTTCATGCCGTACATGTCCAACAAAATATTCAGGCAAGTACAGTGCATATTACATTTGTATGTGTGTTTAGAGCAAGGTACTTCTCCGTACACCTCAACATCTTTTCCAAAAGGGCCTTCTCTTAAATTGTATGACTTAGAAAGAAAATATACCAATTTTGGGACATTCTCATGTATTCTTCATAAGTATAACTTAGTCATCACTGCTGAAGTTAATATGCAATAAATATGTGATTAGCGCCCAGAATCTCTTGATATCTTTACACACTGATATATCTCCTGGTTTCAAACCGTCACCATAATGCCTGATTTATGTCTCTATATTGTTTGTTAATTTAATAGTAGATAATAATCAGCCTTCTGGAGACGTATTGCTTAAAATGAGAAACATGCAGACTAACAGATGCTCATAAGCTCATGCAGAAGCTAACCTCACGGTCTCACTTTGGGAGTCAAGCAGTGTAAGGTCTCAAGAATAAATCATGTAGCTAACAACTTCTAACAATTTGAGTGAACCCTTTTCCACTCTGTACGGACAGACTTATCTATCTAGCATGTAATTACTTGCTCTTTTCATGACCTCTCTACCTTTTAACTGATGCAAATATGACCGAAAACACTGAACATAACACTCATACTTGCTTTTGCAGACACCCAAAGTGTAGTAATGACAGTGTTGATTGGCTGATGGCACCACAAGAATGTACACATACGCAATCTTGAGCCATGCAGTCAAATGCAGCAGATACACTTTGGTGATGGTGTAGCTTGAGCAAGGGCTAAATGGGGCATGCTAACCAGCCAAACAATGACCCCTCAGGACTGAGTTAGCTACATGACCTCCTGCCACCACTGATGACTTCCCTGTCCTCTGTGAGACAGAAAGCACCTGCTCAGGAAACAGACAGGACGTGGGAGAAAATGTTCATCTGCTTCTATTTGAGCTAATTGGCCATCAGCAAAATTGAGAGTAGTGCATAAGAAATATTTTTGAGATATTTTCAAATAATTATTGCGTAAAAATCCTGTTTCATTTATTTACTGATAGATAAAACTGTACACCACTCTCTTCACCATAATGTATTCACATACACCTACACAGTCCACATGACTCAACAAAATTAGATCACTCTCACTGCAATCAACAAAGCTGTCTACATTGCGAACAGGGCCATGCAAGGACCAACATTTGTTCCAAGTATACATATTTGGGCGGAGCCTGTTCATCTAGACGTGAAAATCACAACATGCATACACAACCATTAAAAATTTTGGGGTCAGTAAGACGTTTTTATTTTTTTTTTTTTTAAATGTATTTTTACTCTTACTTATCAAAGATGCAATTAACTGATCCAGTCACAGTAAAGACATTTAGAATGTTACAAAAGATTTCTATTTCAAACAAACGCTGTTTTTTGGATTTTCTTTTCAGCAAAGAATCCTGAAAAAAGAAAATCCACAAAAATATTAAGCAGCACAACTGTTTTCAATGTTGCTAATAATAATATTAAATGTTTCTTGAGCACCAAATCAGCAAGAATGATTTCTGAAGGATCATGCGATACTGAAAACAAAAGTATGCTGAAAATTCAGCTTTGCCATCACAGAAATAAATTACATTTTAAGTAAGTAAATGCAGTCTTGGTCAGCATAAGAGACTTCTAAAAACTAGATGTGCACTTTGTGGGTCCATTACATATCACTTTGCATAATGAAAACAGCCGTCAATGCAAACACAATATTATCTCTCATTAAAAGCAACAAAACAGTTTTTAAAAGAATTCTGCTCACACTTTAAATTTAATCCATGAGTGAGATAAAAGTAAACATATTTGTATCACCCCCACAAGAGAGATGAAACTCATTTACACGCATGCAAATAATCCCATAATCGGGTCATTCTATTGCAGCAACTTTATAATAGACAATCCATCAAACTAACCGTCTCATTGACCGTCTGTCTGTCTGTCTCTGTGTGTGTGTGCAGAAAGAAAGAAAAGACTGGGAGTAACTGGGACAGAACTCAAAGCCAGCTGCGGTCTGTCATGTGCAGACGGAATCAGAGATGAATAGAGAGGAAGATGGGATGAAGGGAGAGATTTCTGTGCAATTGTCTGCATGTGTAAATGTGAATAAAGTGCAGGGGGTTGTTGAGCAGAAAGGTTTGAGTGGGCATGCAGGACCACAGGAGCTGTCAGCACACGTTGCACCGCTATTTCATATTTATATAAGAACGTTTTAAGGGTCTTGGGCTCGGATACTTAAAAGGTAATTACCATAATTATCAGAAACCCTCCCGTTTAGCCTGACATGGGGAGTCATTCAATTGAGGTAGAGTGCTCACCAGAAAGCTAGCACATTTCTTGGAAAAATTGAGTTGTTTTCTGCCCTATGGTGATGTATATTTAAGTTCACTTTAGTTCTCATTCTCAAAGGGTAGGACTTGATTTTGTCTATCTGGAATTGATTTGGAATGACAGGTCGTCCCGCCCTCACACCAATAAACACGTCATCAGAGAAGAGAAATCACTGCAAGAGGGAGGGAAAGTTACTTTGATTAAAGATCAAAATTGCATAAAAATACTTTAAAAAAATACTGATTTGCAGTGATAAATCTTTATATATATATATATATATATATATATATAAAAGAAATAAGAATGGTCAATTTGATTTCATGGTGACTTTAAAGTAAAGCTTAGCCCAGCATGGTGCAGTCATGTAACTTCTATTAGACACAGTGTGGGCCTAATGCTGATATTCAACAGAAATCAAAGACTGCTATTTAGCATATAGTCTACATTCTGTGGTTATTCAAATTAAGGCAGACACTGAATAGATCTCTTATCAGGAGTGTTATAATTGCATCTGACGTTTTTGTTCTTAACCTGCGTCGGCCTCTCTTACAGAGAAACTGTAGCCTACGCTTTCACCTCCTTGTGAATAACATGCCGTCATTAGCATAGCGATTATGAGCATGAGCTCTGGTAGACTTTCTGTAGCTGTCAATCAAATAAACTCTTATTGTAAATCTGAGATTCTACAGGTGCAAAATGATGTTTTGTATGAAAAGTGAGTTGTTTAAAAAATACAGAAATTCAGTATTTTAGTTATGGTGGGGTCTGACCCCTAATTAAGTCTTTGAAACCTTCAAAGAAAGTCAAAACAAAAGGTTTAACGAAGCCATGTGATATTAATTTTGCTTACTAGTATGTGAATTTCAACAGTGTTTTCAAACAACGTGGAAGCACAAAAGTCTGCACCCGAATGCACTATTAGACACCCGCTAACAGAAATTGCGTTTGTCTGTAGTTACTATAGCAACAGTACAGTCCGCTGCTCAAACCCTGGCCATTAGCATCAATATCTAATACGTATCCTTTTTTATGTATCTAATTGGGTATTTTGGACGTTTTTTCCTCATTTATACCTAAAACTGAAAAACAAACAAAGGTTTAAGCCTAGTCCCATACTAAAATGCATGTTTGAGCTGTTTAAAGCAAGTTGCATTGGCATATACGTCAGTGCTGTTATTGTCACAAGATGCTCCAATACAAACCATTCTCTTCCCAAGCTTCATCAATACCAACCCTCACCATAAGAATTCATTAACCAATTAAAAAAACAAGCTCAGAAATCTCAAAAATGGGTGTAACAGATGTTCAAAGCATGCCACATGGATATTTCAGCTCTTGTTATTCACTCATACATACAGGTACTTTCCAGATGGTCCTCACCAGTTCTAAGTGTCTTCCAATCAGTTCAAAGGAATGGAAAATTAGGCTAGCAGCTCTTCTGATTTTACAAATCACACAAGCACATATTCTCATGCATATCCATGCACACTCTCAGCTACAAACTATGCAGAATGAGAAGTTAAGGAAGCAGAAATGACAATGCTCACAGCTCATCAGCATCTCTACAGCTCTGCCCTGTCACAATTCAGTGGAGGCCGACAGCTAACCTTTTCCCTAGAAACAGGTTTCTTCTGTTACCTTTTCCCTAGTTTCCCTGAGTTAGGATTTCGTAAGAAAAACACAAACTACAGTTACATCTTACACAATGGTGTTTTTCGTCTTCTTCAGCGAGTATCTCTTTGTTGACACAAACAGTCTTTTTAAAGGGCTAACACATCAAAGTTTCCTCGTGGACATTTGCCTCCCTGTGATTGCGAGTAAGGGGGTCACAGCTTGTGTCTGCAGCTGTGATTTCAGAAGAAACAGCACCATGCTGATCAGGGCATCAAGACAACACCTTTCACATCAGGAGACATGAGAAAGCAAGGAAAAATGACACTCTTCATGAAGATACTCTGTAGGGATGCATCGACATTAACATTCTGGCTGATATGAATAAACAGATCAGTCTTCCGTTATGTTATGGCTCATTACTAATAAATGGGATATTAGAATTTGGTATTTATAGTCAAAATATAGTCAAATTTGCTAAAGAGATAATACTTTATAATAGTGTCTTATTTGTTAACATTAGTTCATGCATTAACTAACAATGATAATTGTATTTTTACCACATTTATTAAGCTTTGTTAATGTTAGTTTTATAAAAAAATATATATATTTTAGTTCAGAGCATTAACAAATGTTAACAGATACAACTTTTGATATTGCAATAGTAAATACAGAGATTAATTAAAATGAATAGATATAAGTATTTTTCATTCTTAGTTTGTTACCGCTGAATATACTATTTAAAAGCATTATTAAACTATTAGTGTTTAATATTAACTCGAAGCGATATTTAGATGACGCCAAACAATCTAAAGGACCGTTAACTAAAATGTAAAACTTTACATGTTTTGGCTGTTCATTTACATGACAATGGCGTTTTTTCCAAAGTACAAGTTTTTGAAAACGATCTCCGTGTAAACAACAAAAACGCGAATAGCTGAAAACGATGACGTCATGCACATGCATATTACGTGTTCAATCTATAGAGTTTCATCGCCATCTAACGGCCTGGCAGTAGAATACAGTATTTTTGGTCGTTTTCACGGATCCGTGTGAATGGGGATCGTTTTGACAATGGTGTCGTCTGTACTTGGAAAACTCAAAGGAGAAACTTCTCAGTTTTAAGCATATCATTGTCGCGTAAACGTCCCCTAAGTGTAAAATAGTGGAAATGAGCATGTGCAGTTAAGTATCCAATCTAAATCTATGATAAATGTTGAATACATTACAACAATGCATCCCTAATGTTCAACTTTATCTGGTTTTGATAAGCAACTAAATCTAACTTTTGCCAATGTCTCACTGGAAATGTTTAGTCGTACAGATTTTAAGAGTTAATGTGAATGAGGCTGTTTTTTCACTTGCTGAAAATGTCTTCTCATCTCAGGCAACATTTTAATATATTCACACAGAGCTTGCCTCCACTTTAAAGTGCTAATCGTGTCCTGTCTTGACTGCTTTCAGCTTCAGTAAAATAAACTACAGCAAGAAATACAGCAAATGTGGAAATTAGCTTTCTTAGGCAATAATGGGGATGGGGAGGGGAAAATATTATAAAATGCAAATATTACTTCCATTTGGAGTAAAATATGCTATTTATGTAACACTCGGTTGCACAGAAACCAAAGTAATTTGCATTAATATGGGATACCCGGAAACCTGCTAAGGCCGGTGCTTTTGTTACTGGGCCCAAAATGGACATGATTGAGAGGTTATGCTGATGTAGTTAATGGAAAGATTTTCAGTGAGTCAAAATGAATCAAGCGTGTCGAGTTCCTTTCTATACACACTTTATATTATACCTGAATTTCCAAGCTGCTCTTTTCCATTCAATTAAAGTGAATGGTCACCACAGTTGTCAAGATCGATTTAAGGCAACACTAA
This sequence comes from Cyprinella venusta, assembly GCA_038021265.1. Taxonomy (NCBI): domain Eukaryota; kingdom Metazoa; phylum Chordata; class Actinopteri; order Cypriniformes; family Leuciscidae; genus Cyprinella; species Cyprinella venusta. The sequence continues at coordinate 14,642,391 of CM075875.1, forward strand.
ACAAAGTCTACCTACTTAAAATTAAATAAAATTATTTTAGTTGCTGCCATAATTTTTTCACATATAATCAAATATGTAGAGTTGAATTTCGTATAACTTAAAGAATAAAGTTGAAATTGGTTCAATTACTTTAAGGAGTAATGAAAATGTCATTTTTTTATATTGGAGATTTTGAATGAATTCATTATTGATATGAATACAAAATGAAAAATCATTCAATTTCTTAAAGCTATTGTGTGACTTTAGAATTGAGTGCATGAGTCACATGGGCCACTTATGATTCATGTGCTTTTTTTATATCCTTTTTGGAGGTTGACAGTCGTTGGTCACCATTCACTTTCATTTCATGAGAATGAACAGCTCAGACATGTTTCCTTTGGCATTCTAAAGAAGAGAGAAAGTTACACAGGTTTGTAACGACATGAGGGTTTGTAAATGATCAAACTATTACTTTAAAGCCAACTAACAAAAACGGTATCTAAACTAATAATTAGCTTTACATGCCACTTTCAAATTTTCCAAAATAGCAGAAATATGCACATATACATATTTAATCAAAACATGCCAGTTTCCACAATGCAGTCAAGTCCACAGATTTGGAGTTCCTCTTTAACTTAGATTTTTCTCACACTAAGAAAACAGCCAAGGAAAAGAACATTATAAAGAAGCAGTAAACAGAAGTTACACAGTCAGCGCTCGGCTACTGCAGCGAGACACAGAGCCGAGCTCATTTTAATGAAGCCAGTGAAAGACATGAATAAAGATTCCTGCAGCAATACGGTGCTTTTCTTTCTTCTTTTCTTTTTTACAGGAACGGTGATGCAAATGGAGAATGAACTAAATACTGTACAACATAACAAATGATAATGTTCTCTTCAGGCCTTGAAATTACCTGACGGGCAGCAGCTGACTGGACAGACACAATGTCACTCAAAGTGCAAATATTGCTGTATTAATGGAAAATGACACGTTTTGAGTGTAAAATGTGTGTGTTCTCACCTGCCATGTTCAGGAGAGCTCTGCAGGTTGCCTCCTCACAGCACTGGAAAATGCCTGATCAGATGTGAGTACCGGTTAGTCACTGGAAAATACTGAATCACCTGCTTAGGTAATATTTCACAAATGGAGTGTGTCTAGAAGGGGGAAGTGTGTGTGTGCATGTGGTGATGAAATCATGTAGGCCTATTTAGTATCTCACAGGGCACTCGTATTGTATTTAAAAAATCATATGGGTTCATGCATCACCTGTGTATGTGTGTGTGTAGTTTTAATGTGTCACGGTCAACGGTTTCCATCTAGCCGTAGAGTCCAAACTTGGTGACCTTTAAGGTTTTAAACATGATGGATGTATCACAGGGAGCTGCTGTAATGCGTTTTCCTTTGCTCTCGAAGCCTTGCAGAATTCACTTTGAGCTCAATCTTTTGAGGCCACTATATTTCTCCCTTCCAGTGTCTGTAATGGTTTTATTGAGTGAAACACATTCATTGAGCGACTAAGAAAAGCAGCAGAGCATTGTCTGAAGTGTAATGCATGTTGTCCTTCAGGTAATACTTATCAATGTTCTCATCAGTTTGTGAATGACTTGGGCATTAAATGCATTAGTTAATCTTGAAGATGAGTTAATAACGCTAGCAAATGGTGATCTATCTATCTGTACATCCATTTTTCTATATAGATAATTGTATATAGAACATTTTATACAGAATTCATGAATAATAAAGGAACTGTGTTGTGTGCCCATACAAAGAAGATAAAATTACACACGCACTGCGGCAATCAAATTTCAAACTGTTACCACGGCAAACACATCACACTTCTGACAATTACATTATTACACGTATTATAATCACCGTAGCAATAATACAACTGCTTTCAGAGAGTTGTTCCACCACAAACATATGGCAAAGTGCACATTTACGGTGGCCAAAGAAAGAGAAAGAAAAGATATAGAGTATTTTGGAGTTCTTCTACTTTGGTTTATATCTCTGTAATGACTGATGACAAAGTGGAGGTCAGGCCTTTAATGAGAACAGCCTTAATAACACACCCTGATGCACAAGCAAATGAAAGCCATCTGTGGCTTTCAGCTAGTCAGAAATCTTACTGTATTTTGCCCATGTCTATTTTAGAGCCAGAAATAACAATTGACATGAATGTCAACGCAACAACATTTAAGAATATGACGAATTAATAAATACACACACATGCATATTTTTGTAACAACATAAGAAGAAAATTAAGAAGCGGATTAAGTAAACAAAGAGATGAGAGGAAATAATTTAAAGGACAAGATAAAAATGAGGTATTATACAAAATTATAATAATATATTTAGCAGTGTCCTGTGTGTCTTTCAAAAACACATTGGTGTAATATTTGGACTCCTATTTATTTACACTGGTGTTATGCAATGTAGTTGAAATACCCACATATCACATCTTACACATCATCTCTGAGCTCATCCAATTTTTCTAGCTCATTCATTCTTTTCCATTCCCCCATCCTTCCATTGCTTTCTTCCAAGTCTCCCTCTGATCAAAACAACTGTCAGCCTCCTCCGGGCATGACCACAGAGTAGTGTGAGCATTAACTATAATCTCTGTGTGCAGCTGTGCGCTATGTGTATGTGTGTGTGTGTGTGTGTCAGGCGCAGAGCAGAGCATTAAACTCACAGCCTGTGTCTGATGGGGTTCACCTTGACTTCTCTTAGACTCCTGACGGCTGTTTGGCCGCCATTAACTGGCTGTGTGTAGAGGGCAGAAGACGACAAGCTCTATCTATGGGAATTCATTGATTTGGTTCTTAAGCCTTCAGGGGGTTTAAATGCCCAGGCTGTGATCTTTAAATATGCGTGTTTATGCGTTAAGCCACACAACCGAATACTGAAGTGTTAAGCACTTAAGTGAAAGAGACAGGCCCAGTGTAAGTATGTGTGTAGCCTAGGAGAATTACTTGGGGCACTAATAAAACAATTATTTTAACTGATGTATACATTTACATATTTAGACATACACGCACCACAAATTCTTGAGATATGGGACAAAAAAGGCAACAGGACTGAAAATGGGGAAATTAAAGGGGACATATAATGAAAATCTGACAATTTATGTGTTTAAGTGCTATAATCGGGTCCTCTGTGCATCTACAAACTCAGAAAACATGAAAAGTTACAACCCAGTAACTTTGTTTTGATAAGCCTTTCTCTGCAAGCATGTACAAAAATAAGCCAATCAGATTTCTCTCCCCTTCTGATGTAGGAAGGGGATCTTATTATAATATTACCACTCCTTAAGCTGCATGTTTCAACCCATGGCGCCACCATTTGTTTTTTTGCAAGCAACAACAGTGTAACCAGTTCTAACGCAATGGCAAAAGTTCGACCAAAGGATGCCATTTCTCACTCAGGCTTCATCCATGTGGTATTTTGACCAAAAAAATGCCACAGCTGTTTGATAAAGACCTCTGGGTACTGTGTAAACATGTCGGTACATTCAAGTCAATGAGATAAATCAATGTAACTCCCCAACAACTACATAAATGTATCCACTAACCAATCAGAAACATCCAGTCTAAAGGTTGCAACCTCTTCCTGAGTCTCTCCGTAATGCTGCACTCCGCTACTGGTTATTTCTAAAATTTTGGATGAGTGAAAAATTCACGTGTTTTGTTATTGTATCCAAAGCTCGTCTGAATCAAACAGTATTTTAGAAGTCAGATCCAAAACATAAACTTTTAAATCTGCAATTTCCTCTAAACATGTGCACAATGTGACAAACATAAGACTTTTTATTTAAGTGTATATTTAATGAGGTAAAAAGTTAAGCTGTAATGAGGGACAGGTTTCACACTGGCTATCTTTGAGAGTGTATTAACACACTGGTAAATTACATGCAAGAAACGCAAAGAGTGTTTCACGTAACACTTGGAGGTGTGACTGGTAGATGCCTGAGGCATTCAAATATCCAGTTTGATTGGTTAGCCAGTTTGTGACCTTGACTAAGGTTGCTCCTGGTTCCCATAAACATAGCTGTACGGTAAGACCCTGTTTCTCGGAGAACCCTGACCCCTCCCACTCCTCTCCACGGTTACTGTTACCATGTGACACAGCGAGTAATCCATATCACTCACTAAAATGTAACACCTTTAGGGAGTGAAAGGATCCAACTGAGAGAGAAAGAGAGATGAAGCCAAAGACATTAAGGTTTCCAAGCACCTGAAAAGCTCCTGTCATGTGCATTATTCCAGCTTGTTTTCTGAATAACTGTCTTCTGCTGTCTGCCCCACTGGCCTCTACTCTAACAAAGCACTCATAGATCAGTTTTACTTGGACACTTCAAGCATCGGCCCCGGTGAGATTCACCACAAAATGGTGACAATGGACAAGGATGAATAGAGACAGAGTTTCCAACATTGGATGATCTCTTTTCTTCTCCAAATGAGCGAGTTTGTGTCCCGTCTCTGATCCAGGGGCTGCCCAAACTGATTTAATGTGTCCATCCTTCTCTTCTGAAGTGAAGGACATTAATCCTTTTTATTGACCCTCTTCTTTGGTCCTCACAATATTTAATTAGATTCAGTGGTTCAAGCAATCAGACATTCTGGTTCCTTTTGTGCGACAGAAAATCTTCAACTTCCCGTTCACCTTTCACCGAGTTACCCAGAATGAAGCGGGTTGTCTCAACACTCTTAGAATAAAAGGTTCAATTGGATTTGAAATAAAACCCTAGGGTTCTTGACTTAATTTTAAAGAATGCTTTATGCCAAAAAGATTCTGTATAAGGAGAGATGTCTAAATACTCTTGATTCACATTCAATAGGGTATTAAAAAAGTGCAAAGTGAGATATTTCAAGCCTTTGTTTTGTTATCATTTTGATGATTATGGCTTACAGCTTATGAAAACCCCAAATTCAAAATTAAAATATTGTAAAAAAAAGTTTTCATAGCTGTAAGCCAAAATCAGCTGTAACTGTAACAAATAAAGGCTTGAAATATCTCACTTTGCATGTAATGAGTCTATATTATATATTAGTAGCACCTTTTAAGTTGAATTACTGAAATAAATGAACTTTTGCACGAGATTCTTAGATTTTTTTCAAAACTGAGAGGTTTTTTGTTTGTACAGATAACAATGTTATCCAAACGGTCTGTTCACATGCATCCGCAAAAATAAAAACTACTGTTATTTTGTAATATCACTTTGTAAAGACAACTGATTTTACCAGTGCACTTAGAACGCACATGCATAGACACAAATTACATAATTCATCAATTTTCAGGAATTACATCATCGACCATCTTATCATTTTGTCAGATTTTAATCTTGATAATACTGTATTATTATTTTGTCTTCTGGGCAAATGACATCTTTAAAAAGCCAAAAACATTCACTGTAATTAAAATTTTATAATGTTCTCCTCTGATATAAAGTTCCTTTTTTCTTCCTTTAAGAAAATGTCAAAACCTTTGAACACAAATCATCCTTTAATCTGTTGTAAGGAACCTTTAAATTTTCATGATGACAAAATGTTATCTTGAGTTGATTTGTGTAATTCTTATAACCACTAGTGATGATGTCCATATGTAGGACATGTTCCTGGATCTGCATTTATACTCGTTCTTGCTACTAACCATCAAGTCAAAATCATAAACCCTACTTCCAGTCCCTTTATAACATGCAAACTCAATCAAAGGTTTAGCTCATTATGACATGACAAATGACCATTCGCAAGACCCACTCACTTGCTACGTCTGATAAGTCACTGTCACGCCACACATCGCTGTAAAAAATACATTGCGGAGCAAAGAGGACACTGGCAACGCACCGACAAACAGGACACAACAGGTTACTTTGTAAATGAAACAGTCTCGACTTTAAAGTAAAGTCTCGCCATTATTAAAGTAATATATTTCTGACTATTACCAAAATCAGCTTGCAATAAAGACAATCATATGAATTATTCTGAATATTGAAATATTTTCTCAAAACGATCAAAGATTCTTGGTTTTAAAAGTCCTTATGAAGGTCTCAAGAATCATTTCAGAAGAAAACATTGGGGGAAAAAATGTGGCAAACAAAGATTGCAGGCTGTCAGAAACCACTTTACAAAAATGCCTGCTACGATAACTGTTTGAACACAAAAACAGATAGAAAGACGGTAATCGTAGGGACCTGGTGCTTCTCTCTGTTGCTTATGGCATTAAAAGGCTTGGATGTGTGCTTTTAATGGCAAAGAACAACAGCAAGCCAAAACAAGACGACTTGAAATGACATGCTTATTTCTGGCAGATCTTATGGCCTGTCACCAAATGTAAACAGCATTCTGTGAACACACAGAGGACCCTACAATTGTCACTAAGCCTGTCCAACAGAACTTCAAAAGTAGATGATTGGTTTCATAACTATACCGTTTATCTTCAACTCTCCCTTCAGCTCTTCCCACTCTCTTTTCCAGCTTCCTCTTTTTTTATCCTTTTTTTTTTTTTTTTGTGGTTGTTTCATGCTGATCTCTCGCCAGGCCTCTGGCTCGATTTAAACCGGGAAAGTGAACAGAAGCGTTTTTCATACGTATGCTCAGCGGAAACAGTGCTTCTATATTTAAAGGATTTATGAGCCGTGCGCTTTCTCAGAACGTCACAATATCACAGCCAGACAAAAAGCTGTGACCGACAGGATCACTCGACTACATTAAAAGTACATTATACAGACATCATGCCCGTCACACTCAATTACATACACACGGGCATATAAATTACGCAACTGTCCGCCTGGAAGCAAAGACAGATTTTCAATACAGCAAATTTAACTACGATCTCTGCAATCCCCATCCATATACATGCACGCACGAAGAAAATGTGTATTCACAAACCCAATCAATCAATCAAGTTCAACCAATCAAATCACTAGACTGAGTGATTTGATTGGTTGAACTTGATTGATTGATTGGGTTTGTCAATCAACCAACCAATCAATCTGTCTGTCGGTCTGTCTATCACGATGCCTACATACTGTACACTTTCTGTCTGTCTATCCAGACCATTTTAGTCCAGCTTTCTCTACTCATTTTCGAACAGGGACCCCAATTAAGCAGATTCCAACGAGATTGGATTTGAGCTTTAGTGGGCTGATTTTTCAGAGCGAAATCAAAAATACCTACAATCTAAATGCAGTCATAAAATACCAGATTGTATATTTTCTTCAGTTTGAAAGAAAGCAATTGGTGATTCTGTATTTCATTCTCAGTATGATTAAAAAAGGTAATCATGAATGAAGAAACCCTTGGTGGGCCTGTATAGGGTACCGAAGACAAAAAAGTTTGAAGACCGAGAAACACGGTTCAATTCAATCAATTTCTATACATTTCTAATCCATTTTCATTTCTACAAATACACACTAGCTATATCTGACATCTGTTGTGTTCTTACAGGGAATCATTTCTGCCTCAGATGTGCAGTAGATCAGATAGCAGCGCTCAGCTATTTGTAAACCTGTATTACTGTTGCCCTCATAGGACTCAAAGACTTTCCGTCGTGTTCCCGTTTAAAATGTAGTGAACAGCAGAGTTTTTCCTGGATTCAGGTGCTGAGGGTGGGGTTTCCTTATCAAGCTGGCAGACCTCTGTTACGTTTGTTGTTCCATGGGGGTTGTCATCACTAATAAGTGATCTTTATCACAGTGTACGTAGATCTACACACTCAGCATGGGCAGGGAGGCAGAAACGGCAGCAAATATGTAGGCACAAGTTGACACAAATGCACAAACAAACACACACACACACAGCTGTCAGCCCACATCACTCAGTGCGCCTCTCCATCATTTCACATGCAATCCAACTACACAGGATTCAGTATCCCAGCAACAGGCATCATAATCACTCAACTCTCTCCATCACTCCTATGACTTCCTCTCTCTCTCTCTTTCTCTCTCTCCTCATGCATGACTCACTCTTGCTATCTCACTCTTGTTTTCTCTCTTTATTCCTTTCTAACTCTATCTGTAACTGTTAATTTTCATATATCTGTTCTATCCACGGCAAAAGTATTTTCCAGAAATAATAATCTGAACAAGATAAATTCATTCCAGAAGCAAAACTGTGCTTAGTTCACAGGGATAGTTCACAAAAAGATTAAAATATTGTCATTTCAGTCATACGATGCTTTGTGTAACAAAAAGGCGGATTTTCCTTATGTTTGTCATTCACTTTCATTATACAAAGAATTGTCACGATATCATTCAAAAATTTGGCTTAATTTAATTATTTTCCTAATGGGTGTCAATGTATGTGTTTCATGCATTTTATTTTGTAATCTTTTTATTTGCATTTTAGTCTATTACTGTTAATATTATTCAATACTTTTTTGTCAGACATTCATACAATTCTTTGTCCAGCAAGGATGCATTAAATTGATCAAAAGTGACAGTAAAGACTTGTACATTGTAAAAGTTCTATTTGAACTATTCATTCATCTTCAAACATACCACTGATTAAAATAAGAAATGTTTCTTAAGCACCTCATCAACATATTAGAATGATTTCTGAAGAATCATGTGATGCATACTGGAGTAATCCTGCTGAAAATTCAGCTTTGCATATATATATATATATATATATATATATATATATATATATATATATATATATATCTTACCAACCTTCAACTTTTAAACAGTAGTAAAAAAGCTTTACTTTTGTGTTCCTTGAAAACAAGTACATGTACATTTTTCCCAAAATAAATTTATTGTGTCAGCAATCAAAAATATTTTTGAAAATTACTCAACAGTGTTACTGAATGCAGCGGGCAGGTCTTTTCTACTGTGAGACTCTGCAAAGTATGTGCGCGTGTGTCCTTTCCTCCTAATGCCAGCTGCACTTCAAAACAGCTTTAGTCTGTTTAGACTTTAGACTGTGAGATGAACATGACTTAATGTCACACAAATCTTTCTGATTTTCTTACCAAAAGCCAGTTCAAAAGCCAATTTTCCCTTTTGTTTTTAGAGTTATCTCTTCCTCACTGTCTTTAACAACTCTCCTTTAACCTGTATTCCCTCATCTCTCACTCCCTCACTTACACATGCTAACCGATTGAACACATAATTTACTAAACTGTTTTGATGCGAATCAATATACCAATGGTCATTTTACTTGAATGTAATTGCATTTGGGAAAATTGTACTTTCCAACACAGTGATTAAATCAGCAAGACAAAAGTATATTAAAGATCAAAACACTATTTTCATTTCCAACTCACTGCACCAATTCTGTTGAAGAGCCTGGCAGTGAAGCTAAAGACCGTTTACTGGAACTCTTACACAGAGTCCATTAACAAAAAATAACCACTGGAGCAAGAGGCCATAGATGCAGTATAGGCTGACTGATGTGCACTCAGCATGGCAATGAAAGCTAGGCTCATGTTTAAGACAGAAAGAACACATAGATTTGGACTGGGATGTGTCAAAAATGTAAAAAGAGAAAATATAGGACGCATAAGGTGCAACTGTACCATGTCAAATTCAGTGGGTATAATGAAAACGGATACAAGTTAAATTGGGTTGAGCAGCTGTGAGCAAATTACAGTGAATTAATTCAACTTACATAATCTGCCACTGCAGAAACGGCAGCATGCAAATGCCAAGAACAGCTTACATGTGAGAAAAACTGTAACGTCACAACAAAAGCACATGGACGTTTAGTTGTCACATTTTAGAATAATCGTTTATATGAAATATTTTAGATAATATATCATTCACAGTAATAATATTATATTAATAAAATTAAGCAAAATATTAATAAATACCAATAGCCTGGGTTTGCCCATCCTGCCTTGAGAGCAGCACGATTTTATTCACGCTGCTAGGCAGTCTGGATACCATGAACCAAATTTTCGCCTCAACAAGGGGACCAATCACAGAACGGGAGGGAGCAGCAAACTGATGACGACGTCTACACGACACACCGAAGCAGTTTGTTTATATCTATGGATCAAACATGGCAGCAGACATGACCTTTCAATGCAGCCTAAATTACATACGCCATCGGGTACACAAATCTCTGACCCAACGTCTTCTTCCTCGTCGAATTTCTGTCGCTCTACATACGTCATCTGGTATAACTGAAACGGTTGGCTATGAGCTACATACAAGCGCATTTGATGACATTCGTAGCACCCAATAAACGGCTCTGGGCATTCGTAAACCACGCCTCAAATATGAGAAAATGTGGTTCCCAGACCACGTCTCAATCTCAATGAGACGAGGTCTGACGTTAGCCAGGCTAAAATACCAATACATTTATTTAGAATTTTTCATGACAACATTTATGTCAAACCCAAATCCATTCTTTTCACTATTAGGTTTGACTAGTCCCTCATCGAGAGTATATCATTTAAACAGTCTTGTGCTTTCCCTAAAGTTATTGCAAAAAGTCTCCCTGATTTATAATTTTTTTCGAGCATTCTTTCCACCTAGACTACGTGTAATATTCCAAAAAGCGCAAGGGCAAATCCGATGAAGTCTTTTATTCTAGTCAAAAATGCCACCCAACTCCTCAGCTGTGGAAATGGAAAATAAATGACTTACTTCAGAGACAGCATACTTCATTACACTTCTTACCGTATTAGTCTTCTCCAAATGGTCCATAGGCGCTTTTTTCCTCCAAAAAAAGTTGGAAAGTTGGTATTTCTTGACCCCCATACTTCAAGCAGAGGCAGAGCACAGAAGACCTACAGAGAAAGTGTGTAACTTTAACATTTTGTCTGAGTAAAAGCACAAAGTTTCTCTGGAAACATTGATTCATAATCCCACATTTATAATGAACAACAGGTTATTCATTATACATACGCGTTATTGTGTTATTTATTACAAACTGAGTACGTATACATCAGTAAACATATAGCGTTCGTACATCTCACTAAGTTACTCTACCCTGGCTGCCAGTACACAAAGTAAGCCAATTTGAATTTCAGATGGGCAGTGGATCCAGAGAGATCTGTCATCAGCTGGGACAGCAGTCCAATCTGTTACACCTCTCTCTCTCTTTCCCTTTCCCTCACTCCAGACAGAGTGTTACACTTGCATTAATACAACCCTAACCTTACTCCAGATCCATCGCTACACTGTCTTCAAAAAGAAATGGGTTTGTCTGCCATATTGATCTGGTCACCCTTAAAAAGCAGAGCACTCTTTTTCATTTGTTTCTCTTCTCTCTCTTTCCATGTCATGAAAACCTGAGATGCAACGAAAGAGCTGAGAGCCGTGTACCTTGAACGGGAGAATAAAGCCTTAAAACATCTTTGGGCTCATTGCGGATTTGTCTTTTGAATGAAAGCTACAGATTAAAGACTGTGGAGTTTACACACGGGTCTCCAAGGCAACAACACAAATTTGATCTTGCTTTTAGCTTGTCACCTCACAAAAGCAGATCAAGTATGTTCACTGTCAGAATCTCAAAATCTCCTGTTGAAAGGAGGAAAAGGAAATGGATACAAGAAAATGCGAGTGCCTTCAAACTTACATCACAAATGCTAGAGTGTTGCTATATTCAAAGTGGTTTTTCAACAACATTTGTAATGTTGTTGCTAGGAATAGGATATTCTGGGATGTTGCTTGCAGACTGATCAAGTTGGATGAATCAAAATAGGATGGGGGGGGGGGGTACTTTGTTTGGAAACCTGTATGTTACACAGTAAAAAAATTATCCTGTAAAAAAATGGTAAACTACTGGCAGCTGTGGTTGCCAGCATCATATGGTGCATTACCATTTTTAAAATAATATATATTTTTTAAATAAACAGCTAAATACCATTTTTGTCAGCTACAGTAAATTACAGTAATATAACAGTATATAGCTATTAAATTACAGTATATAACTGTAAATTATCAGCATTTAGCTGTAGCTGACAAACGGTATTTAACTGTTAATTTTAAAAACGGTAACGCACCATATTTTTATGGTATGATGCTGGCAACCACAGCTGCCAGTTGTTTACCGGTTTTTTTACAGGATAATTTTTTTTACAGTGTATGTAAACATTCAGTTTCTTATTAGATTTTTTTGACATACATAAAAAAAACATTTAAAAAATTTGATTTGTCATCAGCTTCTTACAGAAGGGTTATTGAACTAATTAATGAACTAATCTGGACAATCTTTTTGGTGGACATACTAAATAGATTCACTAAATTAATCACTGAAATTAAAACTGTAGCACAAATGTGAGATTCACTGGAAAATGTTCCTGTGAACCAGGTGCACACAGTCCAGTCACTATCACTCCCCTGTTCATCAGAGACTGCGGGATATTTATGAATGTGCTTATGTGTGTGTTTGCAAACATGCTCCAATGCTTTGTGAGTGCTAATTACAACAACCTCCCACAACAGTGTTAACACGTCCATTGAAAACAGAGAGAGTGAAGGAGTGAGAGAGTTTAAACAAGAGGACAAGCGAGCGATTCTTCTATTCAAACACAGTTGGTCAGGAGGTCAGGTGACGATTGCACCAGCATCTGAGTCCTGGAGGCAAGGCATAATCTGCCCACGGTCCTGTGGGTGATAGAGCAAAATGTCCAAAAAAAAAAAAACCTTCATCTTTGTGTGTTGACTCCCACAGATAACGATGTACATTATGGCCTTGATAGCATGTTAAATAGAGAATAAAAAACATTAAGCGGATGAATCCACAATGGAAATTCAACATTAAAAGATCGTTACGAGGGATTTTAGGCAAATCTGCACATCAACATTTAGCTGAGATATTATTTGCACTTGTTGCGTTCCAAAACCAATGAAGACAGCATGTTAAGACAACATAGGCATGCTACCAACAAAAAAAGCTGTCCCAAAAATAATTAAGGGGATTCAAGATACCTTATTGAGGTTTCTTGAATAACGGGATACCAGAATGCATTGCATTGAACTTAAAAACTCAATCGCTAAAATGACATTTTCTGTCATTGGAACTTTACAGTAATAAAAATAGATTGTTTTACGCAATATTTGTTTATCTGGAAATAATAAAGACCGAAAATAATAAAATACTTCTTCCAAATATGAACAATTCCTTCAAGTCCTTTCAATCGTTACTTCTTCAATGGACAACAAAAGAACATATTTTGCAAAATGCCTTTTTTCTTATTCTCCATTTGATTGGCACTATCGAGCTCCAAAAAGTACCATAAAAACCCCTCCAAAAGTCATTCTTACAATTTAGTTCCCTATTTTCCAGGCCTTCTAAAGTCATACAATTGCTCTGCATGAAAAGACTGATATTAGCATTGTTATGGAACAAAATTCCTTTTTCAAACCTGGAGCTTCAAGATATTTTTTGTATACCCTTTACTTTTTTAACAATTCATTTTGATTTAAAACCATTGTAGGTTTCTTATTCAAACAAGATTATATGGTGCTAAACTGACTTGAAAACGTTACGTTTAGAACTCAATGTTTTCATTTCAACTGACTGTACAAATCTTACATTTCTGTCTATTTCTCACACAAACCTATTGCATATATACAGATTACTTGGAATAGCACATCAAACATACAGTATGGACTAGCACTGCCTTTTTTGAAGCTAAACAGTGTGAATTAATTGGAAAATAGCAGGTCATTCTACATAGCTTTTCCTAATTCACCTTATCCTTTTGACACAAGCCCTTACAATACATCACATGCACATCTCATGTTACTCAGCTCATGTTTAGTGAGATGTCTTTAACACACTGCTCCACCTAAACACCTGTCCTCCAGAGAACACCTCAACACAATGGAAAGGTTGCAAGTCCAATCCCAGTCATGGATGACACAGGGGGAAAAAAGCTCTTTTAAATTGCAACAAAAGTCCTTGAGCAAATCCTTTTAACCTCTGGAGAACTGTCCTTGTAATAAGTACATAAAGGAAAGAAAATGAGGTTGAGCTGGTGCAACTGTGTGGTGCAAGCACAAAGGTTCAAGCTCAATCTTCTATGCAGGTGACTGTGTGCAGACTCAGAGATACATTTCAAAACAAAAAACATCAAGGATTCCACAAACAAGAACACATTTTCAAAATACCACCACTGTCAGAAGATTGCTGCCACAAAGCAACATCATACTAATGAGCTAAAAGCCTACTAACCAAACAAGTTTGTAATTCAACAGTTTTTCCAAATTATTCTTTGGAGTATGGCAACAACCCATTCTGAAGTTAAAAGTTAAACTCAAAAACTCATTTAATAATGTTTAATTTGGAATTCATGTTCCAAATTATACATGATTTAATGACTCATAAATGTAACTTCACGTGTATGCCCTAAGACACGAAACGAGCGGTTTATGTGAGAAAACGAATTTATATATATATTTTTTTACCTCTTGTAAACCTTGTTTTACCTCCAAATGATCTGAGGGCATGGGTGCTTCAGTCAGCATAAGCGCTGGAAGTGATCGAGTATTTACATATTTTTAAAAAAATCATTTTTCATAATTATTCAAAATTATGACCCTTATTCATCGCCTGGACTCTGGAATCGTTTAAAGCCCTTTCAACAGTTTGCACTGAAACTCTCATTTGGACCTTGAACCGTTTGGTACCCAGTAAAGTCCATTATATGGAGAAAAATCCTGGAATATTTTAATCAAAAATCTAATTTCTTTTCGACTGAAGAAAGAATGACATGGATATCTTGGATAACATGGAGGTGAGTAAATTCTCAGCAAAAGTTTTTTTTTTTTTTTAAAGTGAACTACTCCTTTAAGTTAAATGCTTGAAAAATACAGAATCTGTTGTTTGTGTGCAAATGAGATGAGTAAAGCACACTTCTGCATCCACACAAACGCCCAACCAATTACATAAAGTCATGCTTAGGACCCCGTTCCATGCAAACTGCCACTCTTTCCTATTTTTAAGTTGTAAACCCACAGTGTGACAGTGTACATGCTTGAAAATGAATAATTATTTTTTTCATCATTACTGTAAGCAGTACAATTACAAGGCTGGGTCGACAAGTCAGCGTGTTGATTAGAATTGCAGCATGTTGATTAGTCAACAACAAGACATTAGATAGCCTACCTAATGGGTGTTGAGCTCAAGGTTGTTGTTAATGGTAATGACAAATGCAGCACAACCATTATCCTTACATACAGCATAATTGACTAATTGCAGTGGTTAAGTTATGTTTTGTATTTAAACAAAAGTGCAGAATCAATCAAGTAAAACTGGCATTTAAATCCTTGAGGAAAGTAACATGGATGACATCTGTTTTTTGACTCATTGTTTGATCGAACAGGCAAATGTTATAACATTTTACACAAAAATAGATTCTCAACAGCGGATAGTGACTAACGTTATAGGCGTGGGTGAAGTAAAAAAGTTTGTGTAGCTTACTTTAGTAAACTTAAGGATAGTCTAAAAAGAATAAAGCTGTTTTGTTTACATGGGTGACTTCGCCATAATGTTACTTTATTCGACACTGACACCGAATAAATAATCAGGTCTGACTGCTATACCATACCGGTAGCTTTAACTAGGTATACCCACATCCACGACTTTGATGACAACCGACAAAACCAACAACAACTGGTGGTTGTTGTACAACAACCACCAACATAAACAAAACATTCACCATCTAAACACTTATTTACAGTTGTGCACAAGATACAGACGGTAAAATAATACGAAAAGGTACCGGTATGCGAGGTATGTCTTTTACATACGGAGATACATGAATTTGAATAATTTAGTCAACTTACTTCTCGTTTCGTCAGTCACATTCGATCTTTTTACTCCAGATTCTTCGCTCATTTCTAATTGAAGACCACCGAACCTGTTCAAAACCTTTCTCAAAACTCATGACACGTGCCGACCAAATGGTGCCAACCGAATCTTTGATTAATTAAGTAGGTGGAGGTGGTGTGTTCGACTCAAACGGGCACCGGACAGACCGAGCGAATCGATTCAGTATCCAGAGTCCATTCAGAGTCCTTAATTTAGAGTGTTCTTAGGTAACTAAGTTATGTATTTCAGAAATGCGCATATAAATTACCGTTAGCTAAAACCCTAAGTGTATATATATATATATATATATATATATATATATATATATATATATATATATATATATATATATAGGCCTAAGTAAAACAAAATCACAAAAATGTAGCTTCTGGGGTAAATAGTTTGAAACATTCAAAAATATATATATATATATTTTCCTGCTTGTTTAGGCTACTTATTTACTTAATTTAAATGATCGGGGAAAAAACACAATTTTTGAACAAAGCTTCTTGTCAGAGCTTAATTTTATAGTGTAATGTAATTAAATTGGTAGGTGATCAACGGTGACCAATCGCCATTTCTTCTGCAAACACCATTCAGTATACATTACACAGCAATGAAAACTACAATTGCAGTTCAAAGTCTACCTTTTTTATCATTACCATTCTATTAAAATTCCATTTAAGTTAAAAAAGCATAATTTAACAGGTTCATACATTTAGGTTAGCAAAATGCCACACCTAAAATAACTAGAAATATCACTGAACTATCTTCCTCTGATACAGTAGGACAAAAATGCCGAAAATGGAGCTAATAGATTTTGCCAGATGTGTCCCATTCATAACCTTAAAAAAACATGCACACCCTCATGTACTCACACTCAAAAGCATGTGCACACGCAGCAGTTTTTGACTAAGGGAACTAAGGGACCAAGGGGCCTGCTGTCCACTTGGGAGACACTCAGACGTGAGACACGACGCAAGAGAAAAAAACGGGAGAGCTTTTGTCGCCTCCTGGAGAATTATCAGAAGATGCATGGATAGGGGCAGCTTGAGGCCTAAATTACATCACATGCACACATCCATGCATCTGACTATGTGTCTGAGAGAGCAAGATTGTAGCCTATACTTTCATCCTACAGCACTGTATCTTAGTCGTATGACACTCTGATGTGACTCCAGAGTGTCCTGGAATAACACAACGGCAATCTTGATAGCATCAACTGCTTTCAGGGCCTGGAGGTCAGCTCTTGCATTACAGGCCTCATAAAGAGCACATGAGTTTTACTAAAGGTGACAGGACCTCTGTTGGATCAGGATTTCATGACCTCACAGACAAAGACATTAGTCAGTGGTAAGATGACAAGAAAATACAAGCAAACTTGTCTGTTTATGCCCCACTGATCACATGCTGCACAAATCCATCCTGACAGGATGACTAATCAAACACACGCATATACTGTATCCACACTGTCCAGACAGTAAAAGTTGCTTGGGGAAAAAATAGTTTTAAAAATCCTTAACAAGATAAACTTACTTTGTAATTTGAGTAAATTAATGGGAATCTATATTTATAGTTCTAGTTTTATTTTAGCACATTTACAGCTGTCACTAGACTGACAAGTGCTTTACAGAACAAAATTTAAAAAAAGATTTGATTTTATTAAAATTTTAAAAAAGGTTTTATTTCCAATTTGTTTTACCATAAATTTCTAGTTTGGGTGCACACTTTCATTATTATTGCTTTGTTGTTAATGTCTACTTTTTTTTTAGTTTAAGTTACTTGTGTGGGAAGAGCAGAGGTTTGAGCTGTCTGGGATGCTGCGCTCCAGTGGAAGTCCGTTCCAATAAAGGACCGGCTGGTGTCAAGTGGTGCCACTTTGTTCGGTTGGGCGAATCCATGCCTCTAATTAGCTGGGGGGTGCAGGAGTAATTCTACTTACTTAAACTTTTATTTGTCCCCGTTGGGTGATTTGTTTTGCAGCATGACATAGACACAGGACAAACACAGATACAAGACCGAGAATACATAAAGTACTTAATGTTACAGGCTCTGGTTCAGAGAATTGAGAATAAAGATAGGCTTAAGTGCTACAGAATAAAGTGCTCTATTTCTAAAATGGGTCTCCATTTCGACAGCCACGTATTAAAAAGAAACATCTGACACTGTTCATAATAAAAAACAATTTAGCAACACAGGAGGACATTTTCATGACAATCACCATTTCATTGACAACATCATCAACGTCAATACTATACATATTTTATAGCAACCCCATCACTATTTAATTATTAAGTCTTATCTACTCCCACAGGCTGAGTTTAGAAGAGAGATGACGGTTGGAACAAATCAGTGCCTGTATCTATTGCTAACCAAAAGGTAAGATCTGAAACTCTAAATGAAGGGGGTGAGAGCTATCAGAAATAACTGATTAGGCCTTCCTAACTACCTGTCTGTTATACAGGTCAGTGAGGCTACACTGCTGGACAACTGCTAACCTTCAGTATATTGGAAAGCACCATTTTGGCCTTGACAGTGAGATTACCATACCAGCAGAATATACTGAAAATGTTAAAACAGACTCAATGAACAAACTCTATGATTTGTTAAGGGACATGAAGGTCTTATCGACATGAAACTTTGACATGAAACTTCTGTTCGTTTGTTTTTTAATAACTCTATGTATATTTTGTTGATTATACTTCTTTAGTTATATTATTTTGTTTATGATTATGAGTATGATTACATCGATGAACAAACATGATGTGACGCATCATGATGAAATGTGTTCAGTCTTGTAGTAAGTTAAAGTGACACACTTGCGTTTATAGTACCACTCTCAGCATGGAATCCTGAATCCCACAATGTGCCTAGCATTCCATTTCCAATAGCAAATGACTGACTGAACTGCCAAGACTTCAAACATTTATGGATAAAACAAGATAAATATATATATAAACATGAAATAAGAGTATTTATTTCTGACATGCTAACTGGACATCACAAACTGTATTATAAACCTAAAAAATATGATAAACCTATTTTATTTTTTATTATTTTTACTATTTCCATTCTGAAGACAGTATGAAAAAAGAGTCCCTTTGAGTCCCTTTGTAGCATACATTTCATTTTTAAATAAAAGGTTCAAGAAAGTGGCAAAGGAAGTGCTAAGAGAACAAAACAGAAATAAAGTGCTTTCATAAAAACTCTACTTTTTTGATCTGTGCAGCCAGGCGAGAGTCTGCATGACAGATTTTGAAGCTATAATTTAATAAAGTTAGATAGCAGGGCAAATATTAGTTCTACAGTCTCACCGTTTCCCCCGGAGAGTGGAGGTATTGATTCCTTTAAGTGTTCACGCAGGTGTGGAACTGTGTCTAATCAAAGCATTCAACCCTTTATCCATCCTCTCGTTTTTTAACCGTTTCTTAAATGCCTGGTGCAAATAGCTCTGAGAAAGAACGCTGTGATTATTTTGCGTGGGCGCGAGTGATTCTCCGTCATTACGGCTTGATATTTTCATCTACATGTACAGTACATCCATTTGAACTGTCTTGGGACCCTGCTGCAATTACTGCAGTGCTTTGCTGCATTTTGAGCAGTGAACAAAAACGATTCCTTGAGCCCCAGCGCCTTTGAGAGAGAATACAATATCAAAAATACTGTCATTGCAGAGTGAAAATGCTTTCAATTTTGATTCAGGGATCTGAGTCCATTGTCGCAGGGGTAAACAAGCCATTTCCACCCTGATGAGGTCTTCAAGCTCCTGATTTTATCAGTTCATGCCCCTCCATTCACCACTAATGCATTTCTTTTAACCATAACGGAAGATTATGCCACTCTTGGTAATTGCTTTGTAGTTGATTGGGCTTCTAATTCATTTGAGTCTCAACTGTTGTTCTTCAATTAGCGGTTGAATGGCAGAATCCCCTCTGACTACTGGTCAGAGGAAAACTAAAGACACAAGAAAATTAGATTTGGGAAAGGCAGCGAGGGTGACGCATGGACACGCACACATACAGTATTTCCGTAAAGAGCGCATGCAGCTATCGAAAGGTGTGGCTGATCAAGTGGTGATATTACCTGTAATGGTTTGTGATCATGTTTTTTAAAGAAAGTGTGTGTGTGTGTGTGTGTGTAGGAGAAAGATAGAAAATCTCATAAATAGAAGTGTCTGGCCTCACCTCGTACACTCTCTTGGTAGGTTGAAGCACTTTAGCTGCTTCTGATAGCTTGACTATTTGTGCTGTTCCACACATTTTGGCTCAATCTTCCTCAGTGTCTCTCACTCACACTCTCTCTCTCACACACACACACACACACACACACACACAAACGTAACCCCTGACCACTAATGGAATTCTAGAAACCTTCACACTGTAATGTACATTCCTGCAGGAGTCAGGAGTGATAAACAGGCTTGATGCTCCAGGAAAGAGAGAAGGGGAGAGAGCGAGAGAGAGAGAGAGAGAGAGAGAGAGAGAGAGAGAGAGAGAGGGAAGGAGGGATTAATCGATCTCTTTAACTGATCATGGGGAATGATGAATCTTGAGGCGGTCCTTGGAGAGACTGTGTTCTCGTCTACCTTATGGCCATTGCAGTGCAGACAAAGAGAAAAGCAGGGAACTGCAGAAGAAAGGCAAGGAAATGAAATGTGTAGGACAGATTTTATGAACATCCAACATCAGTACACCGTCAATCAATAAACCACAGAGAGGGAAGACTGTGCAACCTACATATCCAGAAGCAATGACAGGAAAAAACAAGCTATTCTCACACACACATTTTTTTGTGGAACATTTTCTTACTCAGGAATTTTCCAGAAATATAAACATCCTTAAAAGCAACATAATGCATTAGATTTGCACACACACATACCTGGGCACAGGTGGCTGTGGTGAAGATTGTCATCAGGCTGATATATCACTACACCTTTGTGTACCTGCTCTTAAGCTGTTCGGGGTCATTAAACACAAATTGCCCGCAGGAAAACCCCACCCACCATCAGACCACATCTGATGGCACTGCGGCGCAGCATGTGCTGTCAAAAAAAACCCCCCACTCCTAATCAGCATTATTGTCTTATTTTCCCAGACAAAATATCTGAACATCCTTAAAAAACATTCACTTGACAAGTAGAAAATGCTTAGCCCATTTGTCAAAATAGTTTTTTCTTGGTTTTCTAATTGTTAATATCACGCAGCCAGTGAATTTATCTTGATTTAAAGGATATTTCCATATTTTAATTGAACAAGATGATCTTTTTTGTTGTTGTTTTTTTTTGCTGTATATGGAGATTGTGTTGGAGAGCTCTTCGTTACTTCCTGCAGAGCCGAGAGCTGCGCCACCATCCATCTCTGTTCCCTGCATTCTGTCTGCGTCTGCATGGAGATATTTCTCATGATAATTAGTCATGCAGCCACACTTGCACATCGTTGGATGCCTTCCACAGCAAATGTCATCATCCGACATGTTGTCGCTCTGCTGTCACCTCATATCAGATTCAGCAGACTAGCTTGAAAGCTGCAGACCTAGAACAGAGGCTGGGGGTGTCTCCAAAGTGAGTGACGTCAGCTCTCTCATAGACTGCGGTCCCGTGTGTCCTGCATGAGTGCGTGTGGATCGTCCGGCAACTGGACGCTCTGTTGGCCCAGGTCCAGTGAGAAGCTGCCGGGGCTCTTCTGCTCAGAATCAGCCTGATGTCAGAGATCCATGACTGCACCGGCCTCAGGTTGGATGTGGCTGCAGTCTTGGGTGGATGTTCAAAACTTAATTACAAAGTTTGTTTCAAGTAGGAACATATTGCAGACTTGTTCTAGAGAGTTTGACACTTTAATTTACATTAGAAAGAGGGAATGATATGATGGAGGGGAAGGAACAGGATCAGCAAATGCAAGCTGGTTGTGAATTTGCATCACCAAAAATTCATATAAATAGCCCTCATTCATTATTTAACGTCCCCCAATAAGTAGACACATGCAGGGCCATATGAAATCTGTTTTATTTTTGTCCTTAAATCAGTTTTCTATTTGATATTATTTGTATTTTTTACAATTAAATATTAGATTTAAGAATATTGTGAAAATAAAAACAATTAACACAACATATTTTGATTTTCCACATAGAGGGCTTGAATTCACAGCAGTATGAATAAAAACATGGGTGAAATCATTTGTGGCACTAAATTATTTATATGTGCTAAAAACATAAAGAGAGGGAGGCTGGGTGGGAACATATTTTTTTATATATTTAAAGAAAATATTTATATTATATTATAATATTATTTACAATGTAAATATTTATATTTATAAAATATAAATATAATAATAAACAGTTGAGGACTGTGACTGTTGTATAATAACATACATACATAAATACAGTGACATCAGAAACATTTTCAGAACTTTTTCTCTATTTTTCAGGTGGATGGATCATAAGATCATAGATAAGAATCTTGTTTAAAGACAAATTCAAGGCATTCAAGTCACAACACAGAATACACAGAACAGTGGAAACTGTTTTCAGTGTAAACACTCACATTCTCTTGCTTTCTACACTCCACATACAGGCACTCTCTTAGTATGTTCTTTATATTGTTTGTGACACAAACAATCATGCAGGCCTGAGACCCACAGGGTAAGAGGACACACACACAGCTGGAAAATGTGTAAGCTAAGACTTTGCAGATATCTTTTGCTTGCACTAAAGCCAGGTGTCTCCCCTACTCTAATAATGCTGACAGGAAAAATAAATACATATATATATATATATATATATATATATATATATATATATATATATATATATATATATATATATATATATATATATAGGGTGAGTACTGGTAAAGTAGGACAATGGGTAAAGTGGGACAGTTAAGCTTAATAATTTCTGTCTTTACATGAATATGTTGTTGTCCAACATTGAGTCATCTTGTGCCCCAGCTCTCACAGACTCTTAGTCTTAGTCTTATTACACAGATAAACTGAGTTAGGTAGCTAGATATTTCAACAAAGACTGACTTAAACTAATTATATTGAGCTTGCTTGCGATGCTAATGCTAATCGCTAGCTAACTACTTTTTTAGTTAGAAAACAAAAAAGATAGTTAGCATAATTAATTTGCCAACTTCAGATTGACAGAATAATATCAAAGACGATAATAATCATGTAATTAAATTTGTATGAAAAAAAATTTGTGGGCAGGCGATGGAGGGGGTGTGTTGAATCTGCTGTGCCTGCACCCTTTCTTAAAAAAAAGTGATGTTTAGGCTATATTATTGTTGTTTTTATTGTGTATTTAAACAAGGCCTACACTTGAATAACAATTGAATGTGTTTTAAGTGTCCAGGTTTGACAGTAGTGCCTTGAAAAATGTGGATTAGGGTCATTTTGTGTTTGAGGAAGAGTCATTCATCCTGTGTGTAATGTTTATTTCAGTTTTATTGTGCACAGTATAATAGAGCTCTTAAGCTATTTAGAATAGTATATGAGCAGCTATGACATTTGGATCATAATAAAAAAGTATGCAGAATATAAATGATCAGCAAGTGTCCAACTTTACCATTATTCACCCTACGTTAATATCAAGACCCTGCACACAATAGCTTTAGATTAGTCTTAAAAGGTTCATACTGGCCACTAACCTTCAGATAAATCAACTCTCTTTGCTCTCTAGTACTCAACAGTGCATAACGTCAGGATGAGCCATGGCTTTAGAAGGTTAAACCAATCATTGTCAGGCTTTATTATCTGATATACTGCTGTTTTCTTAGAGTAGCCTACTCACTCTCTCCCCAGTTCACTTCCAGAGAATTAGTATTTATTTGATTTAGAGAAATTCTGTTCATCTGGTCTGATTGTTTTTTTAAACCACAATCATGCAGCAAATATTTTGGTTCCTGACATACTACTCATACTATTTTCACAATTAGTATAGTCTATACTGTACACATGCAAATTTCTGTATACACCTGGACACAACAGAGCACGTCACTGAAAAATCAGTATCCCATAATCCAATGCACTGAACTTAAAAAGATGCTTCACTAAAAAATGACTCACCCTCATGTCATTCCAAACATGTATGCATTTCTTTCTTCCGTGGAACACGAACAACACAAAAGTTTTTGTGTTGTTTTGGACCCCATTGACTTTCACTGTGTGGAGGAAGATTCTTCAAAATATATTCTTATGTGCTCTGCAGAAAGAAAATTTGATAGATTTTGAACAACATGAGCTGGGTATTGGGTAAACAATTTATCATTGCATTTTTTTTTTTTTTTACAAAATACACAAAACATGGTTTATAAGGTAAGATGGGGAGATGACCCCACTAGCTTCAGTTTTTAACTTGATCATAGTTGACATAAAATCTCATCTCAACACATTTAATGGATTGCTATACTCTTCTTAATGTTGTAATTTCATTTGAATATTAACATTTGTGAGATTTAGTTAGTCAAAACTAATTTTCTGTCCCTGGAAAACTGATCTGTCACATTGTCATACACTGAATATCAAAAGTTTTTGTTTGTAAAATTGTATCAAAATTTACAATTTAAAATAAAATGCAGATTCTTTTTGAGCGAGGCATCTTCCTCCATCGTACCCTACTATTTAGTATGCAGTAAACAGTGCACTGGTATTCCATTTAGAACATATCCATGGTTTTGGAATCTTTTCTCATTGACTTATGCCTCACATCTGATCTTCCCTCCAGTGATGAAACACGCTCTGCAGTGCATGATGCCACCATCTGTCACTCATGCAGAAATGTGCACGCACATGCATTCTCATCACCATGACATAGAGACGTCTGAATAGGCAGCAGTTAGGTGCTGGGAAAGGTCACGTCATTCACTGCATATCCAGAGTTATGTTCAATCTGCAGTCAAAATGAGAAAATCAGTGACCACTCTCAAATAATCTGCTTATCAAAGTCGACCCAATCAAAAGAGTCATTTTCAAATAATTCTCACTATTAAAAAAGCTTCTTCAGTGGTTCTTTTCATACTGTATATAAGTGTCACGGAACGCCCACTCACGCCACCCTCTGGTTTCACTCGATCTCTCTCCCCTGAATATTAGCACTACATTTCCCAGCACTCTCTCCGTCATTATCACCTTCCAGCCCTGCCTGCTTTCTCTGATCACCCGTATCACCGTCACCTGTTCATCATCGTTATCAGTCCTTTATATGAACTGTGTCTTCCATTGCTCCGTGCGAAGTCTTGTTTCATCTACAAACATTACCAAGCAACTCTCTGTTTTACTGTATAGTTCTGGACCTTGATCTCTGCCTGAATTCTGGACTCTGTGAACCTTTGCTGCCAGCCCCGACCTCTGCCTGTGTTTGACTTTGAGTTTTGGATTCCCTTCTGATTACTGCCTGTTTGGGTGTTTCACCTGTGTTAATAAAAGTCTCGCACATGGATCCCTCTGCCTCAGCCTCTTCATCACAGAAGACTTCGCCAAGGCCAGATCCAGCAGACTTTCTGAACTTGGCCAAAGAAGTTTCAGCACAAGCTTCTGAGCTGGTCTCTCATCGTCAACAGCTGGTTAAACTGACTTCACTCACAGAGGAACTGGTGAGGTCTGTGCGAACATTAACACCACAGGGTGCAGCCGCATCTCCCAATCCTTCTCCGCCAGCTGTGAGTACCCCTTCCGGTTATCCCAGAATGTCACTGCCTGAGAAATTTGATGGATCACCAGCCACCTGTAAAGGGTTTTTACTGCAATGTGAGATCTATTTCAGTCAGTCCCGAGAACACCTAACCGACCAGAGCCGAATCTATTTCGTATGCTCACTTTTGACGGGAAAGGCCCTGGAATGGGCAACGGCTATGTGGAATGGAGGTCAGATTTCCTCTTTTACCTATGAGGAGTTTAAGACTCGTTTCAAGGAGGTGTTTGAACATCCCGCGGGAGGAGAGGACCCTGGGGAACTGCTCCTGTCTTTACGCCAGGCTAACTCATCGGCGGCGGATTACACACTCACCTTCAGAACGCTTTCTGCACAAACGGGCTGGGGTGAGGGACCGCTGAAACTTTTGTACCGTAAAGGACTCAATTCGGATCTCCAGGGAGAGCTGGCATGCCGGGATGATGGAAAGGATCTCAATCAGATCATGGAGCTCGCCATTCGCCTAGACCATCTCATCCGGGCCCGTCGTCCGTCTCGTAGAATTAATCAGTTCATTTCTCCTTCTGTCAGCACAGAATATGAGCCGATGCAGATTGGTGTCACACATATCTCCATGGCTGAACGGGATAGGAGGAGACGTCTTAATTTATGCCTGTATTGTTCCCAACCTGGGCATCTGAGAGCCGCTTGTCCTGTGAGACCTCCACTGAGATCACCCCCGAAGCCTACGTCTCCTGAATCCATTGCGGTGAGTCCCAGAATTCCTTCCTTTAATTCTCTCATTTTGGACATTTCATTAATCCTAAATGGGGAGACTGTTGTGACGAGGGCTTTAATTGATTCCGGTGCTTCAGGGAATTTAATGGATCTAACGTTTGCACGAACTCATCATGTGTCTCTTATCTCTTGTGAGTCTCTTGTGGCCATGACTGCGCTGGATGGGCGTCCCCTGGGGACAGGAGAGGCGCAGTACATCACGCAACCCCTCACTCTCAATATCGGACCGCAGCACACAGAGGAGATACAACTATACACGATCAACTCTCCTCATTACCCAGTGATTTTGGGATTTCCATGGCTAGAACGTCACAATCCACTCATTTCCTGGTCTGAGAGGAGGGTTTCTCAATGGTCTCATTTCTGTCGGGAGAACTGCCAGCCTGCTGTCCAGGGTCCCGCAGCGAATCATGTATCTGTGAAGGAAACGGATCTTCAAGGAGTACCTGTGGTATACCATGATTTAGCTTTGGCTTTCAGTGAGAGTGAAGCGGCTTACTTACCTCCACATCGAACAGGAGACTGTGCCATCGAACTCTTACCTGGGGCTGTTCCACCGCGCGGGAGAGTATATCCCTTATCTCAGCCGGAGACTGAAGCAATGAGGACTTACATTGAGGAACAGCTCGCTAAGGGTTTCATCACTCCTTCCACCTCTCCAGCTTCTGCGGGATTCTTTTTTGTTAAGAAGAAGGATGGTGGGTTACGGCCGTGCATCGATTTCCGGGGTCTGAATGAGGTGACCATCAAGTATCGATATCCTCTCCCATTAGTCCCAGCTGCCTTGGAGATGCTGCGCACAGCTCGATATTTCACGAAGCTGGATCTACGAAATGCATACAACCTCATACGCATTCGTGAGGGTGACGAGTGGAAGACGGCTTTCTCCACAACTTCAGGGCACTATGAGTACCGCGTTATGCCATTCGGTCTGTCCAATAGTCCCTCCGTATTCCAGGCATTCGTCAATGAGATCTTCAGAGACATGCTTAACCAGACAGTGATAGTCTACATTGATGATATCCTGATTTATTCCGAGACTCTCGAGGCACACGTCAGGGATGTTCGAGCTGTCCTCAAGCGCTTAATTGACAACCAACTCTACGCCAAAGTTCAGAAGTGTGAATTTCACCAGACCCGAATCGCTTTCCTGGGCTACATTATCAGTGCTGACGGGGTTTTCATGGATGACAGCAAGGTCCAGGCCGTGGTAAACTGGCCTCAACCCACATCTATTAAGGAATTACAGCGCTTTCTAGGATTTGCCAATTTCTACCGCAGATTTATCCGTGGTTTCAGTATGGTTGTGGCTCCTCTTACTTCCCTTCTCCAGGGAGGAGGGAGACAACTTCGGTGGTCTCCTGAGTGCACTACTGCTTTTGAGCGGCTTAAAACGAGTTTCACCACAGCACCCATCCTACATCACCCTGATCCAGAGAAAGAGTTCATCGTTGAAGTAGATGCCTCAAATACAGGAATTGGTGCCATTTTATCTCAACGTCACGGAAGTCCGGCCAAGATGTTTCCTTGCGCATTCTTTTCCCGCAAACTCAATTCAGCTGAGCGAAATTATGATGTGGGTGATCGTGAACTTTTGGCTATGAAGGCAGCTTTTGAGGAGTGGAGGCATTGGCTGGAGGGTGCCCGCCAACCTTTCGTGGTACTTACTGATCATAAAAATCTGGAGTACATCCGTTCTGCCAAGCGTCTTAATGCCCGTCAAGCGCGTTGGTCTCTGTTCTTCTCCAGATTCGACTTTACGATCACTTACAGACCGGGATCCAAGAATGGGAAGGCAGATGCTTTGTCTCGTCAGTACGACAGTCTTAATGAATCCTCCAGACCAGAATCTATCCTGCCATCCTCGCTCATTGTTGCTCCTGTACAGTGGGATATAATCACCGAAATCACTGCTTCACAACAGGAACACCCTTCTCCGCCTGAATGCCCTGTCGACCGCCTCTTTGTTCCTCCCGGCCTCCGCCACCGCGTCTTACAATGGGTCCACTGCACCCCCAGCGCAGGACATCCGGGAATCACTGCGACCCATCAGCTAGTTTCCAACAAATTCTGGTGGCCGTCTCTCCAATCTGACATCGTAACTTTCATCCACCAATGTGTCACCTGCAACACGGTTAAGTCCTCTCATCTGAAGCCAGCCGGTCTTCTACAACCTCTTCCCGTTCCTCAACGTCCCTGGTCACATGTTGCAGTAGATTTTGTGACGGATCTACCACCTTCTCAGGGTTTCACCACCATACTTTCTGTAGTGGACCGGTTTTCTAAATCTTGCCGTTTCATTCCGCTGGCTGGGCTGCCCACTGCTCTACAAACTGCTGAAGCTCTTCTGAATCAAGTGTTCCGCCTTTTTGGTCTCCCTGAGGATATAGTCTCAGACCGCGGACCTCAGTTCACATCTCGAGTCTGGAGGGAACTTTGCACTAAGTTGCACATTAATGTGAGTCTCACCTCTGGCTATCACCCTCAAGCCAATGGGCAGGTAGAGAGACTCAATCAGGATCTAATTCGTTTCCTTCGTACATACTGTCACCAGAATCAGCATGACTGGAGCCGCTTCTTGGTTTGGGCAGAGTATGCACAGAATTCGTTGGTAAAACCTGCTACTGGTGTAACTCCGTTCCAATGTGTTCTAGGATTTCAACCTCCTTTATTTCCATGGGCAGGAGAACCTTCCAATCTCCCCACAGTGGATTCATGGTTACGACGAAGCGAGGCGACCTGGGACTCTGCCCATGTTCACTTACAACGGGCCGTACGTCACTACCAGCGGCACGCAAATCAAAGGAGACGTGCCGGGCCTCAATACAGACCTGGTCAATGGGTGTGGCTTTCTGCTCGAGACCTCCGCTTAAAGCTCCCCAGCAAGAAGCTTTCCCCCCGATTCGTTGGTCCCTTTAAGATCCTTCGTCAGATTACTCCCGTCTCATTCCGTTTGGATCTTCCTAGTCATTACCGCATCTCACCCACTTTTCATGTCTCTCTTTTCAGACCCGCTACGGCCCCCAGGAGAGAGGAGGTTCAGGAGGAGACCGTTCCCGTACAGGCTCCCCCAATTGAGGTCGACGGAGCAGAGGCTTACCGGGTGCGAGAGGTTCTGGACTCCAGACGCCGCGGCGGGGTATTACAATACCTCATCGACTGGGAGGGATACGGTCCAGAGGAGCGCTCTTGGGTCCGAACTCAAGATATTCTAGATCCTACGTTACTCACAGCCTTCCATCGTGACCATCCTGACCGGCCTGCACCAAGACCCCGTGGTAGACCCCGTCGCGGGTCTGACCCTCGCTTCCGGAGCCGCTCGCAGGGGGGGGGCTCTGTCACGGAACGCCCACTCACGCCACCCTCTGGTTTCACTCGATCTCTCTCCCCTGAATATTAGCACTACATTTCCCAGCACTCTCTCCGTCATTATCACCTTCCAGCCCTGCCTGCTTTCTCTGATCACCCGTATCACCGTCACCTGTTCATCATCGTTATCAGTCCTTTATATGAACTGTGTCTTCCATTGCTCCGTGCGAAGTCTTGTTTCATCTACAAACATTACCAAGCAACTCTCTGTTTTACTGTATAGTTCTGGACCTTGATCTCTGCCTGAATTCTGGACTCTGTGAACCTTTGCTGCCAGCCCCGACCTCTGCCTGTGTTTGACTTTGAGTTTTGGATTCCCTTCTGATTACTGCCTGTTTGGGTGTTTCACCTGTGTTAATAAAAGTCTCGCACATGGATCCCTCTGCCTCAGCCTCTTCATCACAATAAGCAATCTTGAGACCCAAAATCAAATTTATTATATTATTGCACTTGCTATGCTTGCTAATCAATTTAATTGCATTATCATAAGGCTTACACCATCTTTCACGAGTCTGGGGTTGAGACAGTAATTGAAGTGTGTTATCCTCTCTAAGGCTGCATTTATTTAATTAAAATTACAGTAAAAACAGTGATGTTGTCATTGTGAAATACAATTTAAAATAACTGTTTACTTCAAAAGAATAGCATGTATTGAACTGGAATTTTTTTTAACATAAGTGTCTTTGCAGTCACTTTTGATCAGTTTTTAATCCAGAAACATTACATTCTATAAAAAATAAGGTAACATTTTAGGTTTTACAAACATTTAACCATATATAATTTTACAGCAATAAACTGTATTTCATTATCTGATATAATGTTAATTTACTAACCTTTTGAAGTATTAACTAAGAAATGAATTAACTAAATTAATTAAATTAATTTAATTAACTAAAAACTAAGAAAATTACGAAGAAACAGTTATTTAAAAAAAAATGTAAAGTGTCATGCAGGGAATTGTCGGAATGTCAATTTACATCTTTTCACTGTAAATTATATAATGACTTGTTTTTTTTCACTTCCAAAAACTGTAACTTTAATGGTATTTTACAGTACAATTTCATTAAATGTACCATTAATGATTTATTAACATTTTATCACAGTTATTTACTGTATATAGTAAGGAAACTTTATGTTAACGAATTAACAGTTTTTCACTATAGCATTTTTTACCGTCTTTTAAAATCCCAATCATTTTTTACAGTGTATGTCTTTCATGCAATGTTGCTCTAGGACCCCATCATTATCTTATCAAAAGGGACTCATGTTATCCCTAGAGCAACCTGAAATCCCCCTGAAGCGACCCAAAGGGCACAATGGTTAATGGCTCCTTTCAGGGATCAATCCAGAAATTGCATTAACCTTATGATCTGCACAGCCTGATGATGACTAGCTATACTGTTTTTATTTTCAGCAAGGCAAGATTTCACCTGCAGCTCACATTTCACTCATGTGAGCTGGTAATAATGCAGAGGTTGATGGAACGGTTGCACAGTTTCCGTCCCCCATGCGATACATGAGATGACTCCAGCAGGACCCATCACTAGTTTCATTCTGCTGACAGCTACGAGCAACTGGGACTCAAGCATGGATGCAGTAAACAATGAATAATCAGGGTGGCCTATTACTGTAGCTGATGAGAATGATACCATTAAACACACACACACACACACACACACACACACACACACTTTCCATTGACTGCTGTTGTTTTTATACTGAGCTGTTGTTTCCACAGGTTTAAAAAAATTCATTTGGGGGTCAGTATTTACTTATTTTTTTAGAAATGAATACTCTTAATCAGTAAGCATGCATTAAAAAAGTTTTCAAACTTCAATTAAATGCTCTTTTTTTAATCAATAACAATCATCTAATCATCAAAGAAAAATGAATCATGGTTATGTGATAAATATTAACCAACATAACTGTGTTCAATATTTATAATAAGAATTATAATACATGAAATTAGAATATGAGAATAATTTCTGAAGGATCATGTGACACTGATGCTGAAAATTCAGCTTTGCATCACAAGAATACATTACATTTAAAATAAAATTAAACAGAAAACTGTAATAATTTTTAACCGTAGTTATTATACACCAATCAATATATTCAAAGCAGAGATTGATTTCTGTAGGGCATGCAGATCAAAAACGAATTATGCTGCTCAACTGTCCTCCCCCATCTTTTTCTGCTGAACTTGAAAGTGTGAAACGAGAATTATTAAGTGTTTTTGAAGAGCTCTCTTGCACTAAATCCTTTCACAGTATCTGTCAGACAGTAATCTCTATCCCCCCATCCGCCGAATATAAGGTTAGCCTGCAGAGGGTGTGGCCAATTGTCTGCAGGAGCTATTTATTGAGTCTGGCCATTTATCCTGGGCGAGATAGCTTTCTGCAGTCCTACAGGAGGTGGTTTCTCTGCAGAGGCTTGGAGGCGGGTAAGTACAGCATTAGAAAGGTGGAGCAGTAGATGTCTTGTTGAATCGAGAGGAGGTTTAAACTGTTCTAGGTTAATGGATGAAGGCTGGTGAGCTGGGACCAATGTTGCTGATTGGAATCACTGGTGGGGGGAAAAATCCTCACAGAACTGCTGTGTTTCCTTGGACCCTTTACTCATTACTGCAACTAGGGATGTACAAATATTACGATATGGGCGAGAACCGATAAATGGCAGGTTTACAAAATTCTATATCATTTTGTGTATATAAATTCATAAATACTCTAAAAATGAAAACCAATCATTTTTATTTAGATGGCATTAAATGGTGTTATTACATTGTTATTATTATATTTTAAGATTAACTTTTTATTAGATGAAAGCAAAGGTTTTATAAAATCTAAAAATGGTGGAAATGAAAATGATGGATAACTGAATCACTAAGGAATGGTGAGCATGAAAAATTATTCTGGCAAGTGAACATATATCAAATGCAGACAAAAAAAAAAGAAATGAAAAAAACACTGAGAAATCAAGGCTAAAAATCAAGGCTAAAATTGAATTATAATGTAACATTTTAATGAAATGTTACATACAGTGTGAAATTGATAATAATTTTGAGATTTGCTCACGAATAGTTATTTAATCATTAATGTTTTTTAAGATTGTTTAACTTTAGATGAGTGTAATTACAACTCTACAACTCCCGCTTGTCTGCAAAGTCCGCTTTAAAGCTTTCTCCATTTGGCACGGTTGGCATCCTAAGGGACTTAGGCATGCTGCGTGTAATTACAATAACCATTAGATATTTCTGACTGGAATCCAATAAAAACCAATTAAAATACATTAAAAAAAATAAAAAGCTTTATGGTTCCAATATTAACATGTCTCTCTAACTCTATGTTGCTTAGTGAGTAAAAGTTAATTAGAAAATAATGAAGTGAAATAAATAAATGCAACACATTCTCATCCCAAGACGTCATCTAACTGACGCTTTTCACGATATAGGTCAACATCAAACGTTTTAGGGCACCCTTTAACGTCAGTTAGATGACGCTATCCTTGGGCGTCATCTAACTGACACTTTACCTTTAGCGTCAGTTAGATAAGCGGGTAGGTTTAGGTCTGGGGTAGGGTTAGGGTTAGATAGCTAACTGACGTTAAAGGAGACCCTAAAACGTTGGATGTTGACGTATGGTCAAAAGCGTCAGTTAGATGACGTCTTGGGATGAGAACGGGCTCATAAATAGAGTTGTATCACCTTCAATTGATGCGGCCCTAACCACTTTTGTGCTGCACTCCTCCTTGCATAAACAAGCAGGTCAACAGTAGGCCAACACTGATATTTCAATTTGAGTGCATTTAGAAGTCATAGTTCTGACATCTTAATGCTGGGCTGGTGAATGTTTGATTGTGCTTTCATCACCACCAGATTCATCCAGGTACTTCTCTCATTAAAGGGATACTCCACCTAAAAATGAAAATTCTGTCATCATTTACTCACCCTCAAGTTGTTGCAAACCTGTATGAGTTTCTTTTTTCAGCTGAACACGAAGATATTTTGAAGAACGATTGGAACCAAACAGTTGTTTGGCACCATTGACTTCCATAGTAGAAAAAAAAGTCAATGGTGCCAAAGTTACAATCGTTCTTCAAAATATCTTCCTTTGTGTTCAGCAGAGGAAAGAAACTCGTACAGGTTTGCAACAACTTGAGGGTGAGTAAACGATGACAGAATTTTCATTTTTGGTTGGGGTATCCCTTTAAATGGCCTTTTCATAATTATTGAAGTACAGTATTTTGAAGGTAAAGAATGGATTTTCACCCAGTCATATTGCAGCATTTCTTTGGGTTGGCATGCTGACTCACTTTAAATTCTTGTACTTAACTGAGGTGAAATACAGTAAGTATTGTTCTGTTATCACAGTGGAAAGATCAGGATGAGATGACAGGGTGGAGAAACTACTCTTCCTGTACCTATCAATACACTCGTCAATACTGCAACAGAAGTTCAGATCATCTCCCCGACACACACACACATACAGAATTTCTGTTTTTGTTTAACCACTAAAAACAAGTTTAAGAAGACATGGTGGAATATAATATGCTATAATTTAAATATATGTGTATTATGTAAATCTGTCTGTCTATCTACCTGTCTATTTATCTGATATGCAACATGTATTAATATACTGTAGTAATCTTGAAAATAAAATCAAAGCTGCAATTAAACACCGATACAATACATAATGCCTAAAAGTGTAAAAAAAAAAAACACTGCCGTTGGTATTTTCTAGATGTTTTTAGCATCCCGGCAGTAACATTTACTCAACCAATCGATTGAATTTGAGCCAAAACTACCTGCTGGCAAAATCCCTGGGAAATGAGGTGAGTGGAAATGAGTTTTCATCCATCCATGCTTCCATCCATTCTCTATACAGCTTTCTCCTATGGTCACAGGAGCTCATCCCAACATCTCAGGTCAATACACTGGACGGGTGGCCAGTCCCTCACAAGGAAACCTGTTTGAAAACATAATTGTTCATTTATTGGTGCTATAGTGCTGCAAAAATGACATACTTGAACTTTAATGAAATGGTCTTTGGGTCAGAACATAACAAGAGGTATTCATTATTTCCTTCCTGGTGAAGTGGAAACGGGCTAAATTAACCAGTCCACTCAGAGGAAGAGAGGAGGTAATGAGGTCATGCATATGGTACTCACAGATGGGCAGATTTAGATGAACTTAAAATCATTTTATTTCAGCCCTCAGTTCACATTTTATAGCTGCGGGAAGCATAAAAACCACCTTAAATGCTGATTTAATTACAATCCTGTTCTTATCTTTCCCACAAGGTGTGAGAGAGTGTATGCTACTTGTGTGTGTGAACATGCGACAGAGTGATGTGAGATGTTTTCAAGGACAACAGCTGTCTCAACATCTGTCTGGGCTCATTAAAAGCTGAGAAAAGCAACTCTCTATTTTTCTTTCACTGTGGGGAACCCTGTCCACTGCCTGTTTAAAGTAAAGTAAAACATGTTGACATAGCATGGACCTTTATGATTACAAGACAACGAGCAGCTTTTGCCAAAAGATATTTCTCTTTATCGCCACCTGGAGGAGGGAGCACAACAGTGTTTGATTTGTTTAAATTAAATAATTTAATTTAAATCAATCACCTATTTTCATTTTTTTTAAATACTAATTTAATAACAAATCTCAAAATTAATATCCATTTTTCACACTGTACATTATAATGTGATGCCTACATTCACTTATTGCACACGATTGATTTTATTTTTTAATGTTTTATTCATTTAACCCATCTGACACCCTGCTCTGGCTAGTGGGGTACAAATCAAAGCTGTTATTTACATAGCAGGAAAACCCAAGTGAATTTTTAAATCTCCAGAGCCCTTTTACCCCATGGGGACAATAATGCTGTCACACAGAGCAGAGCCACAGTCAGTGTCACATCACTACACTCAATTTTTCCCAGTCAAGCCAATGCAGTATGTCTGTTCAATTGGTCAGTGCCGAGGATTGCGAGGTTTATAGGGTGTGAATCCTTCGAGAATAAGAACCAATCTAAGTAATCCAGCTACATGACGGGATTCTACCCACCATATGGAACTTTACCCTTGCATTGAATGTTTAAAATTCAAAATCAGATGACTGGCACTGCAACAGAGTAACATATTATTTCATTACAAACGTCCTCTGTGGCACAACTGCCTTCATTTTTCATTTAACAGGAAAGGTTTTAATTTATGTGCTGCTACGTAATTATTCAATTATTCAGACAACTAAAAAATTGCTCTTAAAGACTCACTTAGTGTTCATTTATGAGTCTAGAGCACTTGCATAAACAATGCAGGGTTGCAGGGTTGCTGAACTGTTATTAATAAAAGCTAAGAGTCTCTATAGCCTATAATAATCTGTTTAGTCATCATCTGAGTTGCAATCATTTAGAAAGAGAAGATGAAAGAAAGATTTTTAAATATAGCATGCTATACACTGATACTATATTTATGGAATGCATATGTGCAAAATAAATACAATTTGCATGCATGCAATAACAGGATGAGTGATTTGATAAATTGTACAGTATATAACTGTAGAACGATGGAAATTAAACAATGAAATGTGCTCGACACGGTAAGAATAAAATAAGTAATTTTAAACAAAAATGTATTAAAAATGCAAAATAACTAATTGTTTATGCAATATCTGGAAACTATTTCCTATAGCATGGTACTTATTGAAAGGTTCAGCCGAGCATGCTGTTTGGCATGCTATTTCTAAAAAAATAGACTGCATAAAGTATATACTGCCCTATGCAGTAAGCAAGCATGCTATTCTAAACAGCCGAGAGAGTAACAGCATTACACCATCTCTATTCTGAGATGATGGACAAAGAAAGGAATACCCCTGGATGTGTGTCTCTATGGGTGTGTGGCCAGACAAATGACTCAGGAGTCTCAAACATGGCCTGCTGGATGACTGAATGTGTGTGTACGTGAAAGGGGAGTTTGATGTCAGCGCTGCAGGTGATGTAATGCAGGCAATCCTGTTAAGTGCAAAGTCAAAGATTCCATTTAGAAAATGAGATGCAACACCACAGATAAGCCAATCGAAATGACACAGCCTTGGCACTGTGATCAGTAGCATCTTCCCTCATGCAACCTTTTGTTTCAACGTCTATAACTCATTGATTTTTTTTGTGACGGGCATGTGCCTCAACCATTAATATTATCTTTACACATTATCTGCTGCACATTAAAGTAGTTTCATCAACAATTTACAGATAAACTGCATGTCAAGTACATGTATAGGCTATGAAGAGTGCTTTCAGAAGAGGGCTACGAAGAGGAGCTAACAGAAAACTTTTTAATTTTTGTGCATCAATTTTCTATTTTAATTTGCTCATCTAATTTATATAAATAATGCCTATGGTAATCAGAGAAGACAGTATATAATAGTTAGCTTTGGATCAGATAACCGGATGTGTCTACTGGCATTTCATTTAATTCTCTATGTCACTTTTACCTTTCTTAGCAAATTTTTGCAGGTGTACATGTTATAAATGATCTAAATATATATATTTCACAACAGGTTCGAGTTGGAAAGTTTGAGAATGTGACTGTACCTTTATGGTGCCCATTGTAGGGCTGACAGTCGGATGTTGAAGCATGGTCAAAATAGTCAGTTAGATGACGCTTTGGGATGAGAATGCGTTGGTATAGCCTACACACAAACAAAACTGTAACAGTCACAACTGATGTTTAAATATTGAACAGCCTTTCAAAAAACACAGTAAACCCAAATAATTGCAAATGAATAAAATAATCTGTGGCTTTGCAGTGATATCTCTGAGGGCACAGTGGTTAAGCGATGGACCGTACCATAAATTCATTCCATGGTGATTTTAAATGTATCTTTGGGATCAACTCAAATTCTCATTCTACTGTAGGATCACATTATATAAAATGATGTAAACATATTTACTGCTGAGCTGAATATCTTCTGAACCATGTTTATGTATTAAGTTGATTTATGCTGCCTAGAATCTTGACCCTCTGGCCCATTGCAACTGAAGCAACGAAAAAACATGGAACTGGTCCATAATGAGTCAAAAGCTTGATGCTTCATAAATCATTCATAAGCCAAGATTCAGCTCTTTTTGAGTTTTGCATGTTTTTCTTATCGGAACAAATCTCAAGGGTAATCTGTCCACACACGCGGTTTCGCTGCTCTCCAGGCGTAATGATCTTTATACTGTACAAACTGAATTCTATCCCCTAATCCTAAACCTACCCATCAAAGAAAACTTGCGTTTTTACATTTTCAACTAAGCTTCATTTAGTATGTTTATTAATCAATTTCCCTTGTGGAGACTGCTGGCTGGTCCCTACAATATAGGTGATTACAGGTTTTATCCTTGTGGTAAAATGCAAAATGTAATATAAACCTACACACACACACAGAGAGAGAAAAAACACAGCCTTAGAAAAGCATCAGCCATTTTTAAATGGATTTCATCAGGAGGGCATAACGCATTTTGCCTTCTCAAATTGCCATAATATGTGAAAAATAAACCATTACTGCAACATATTGTTACTTATGGATCTTGTCTCGTCTCAAAATGAATATATTTCTGGGGTGAATGATGAATTGTGGATATTTTACTCACAGGAGTGAGAAAAAAGTGTCACCTTGGGATTTTTTAAGCAAGATATTATGCTTGAAAAAAAAATATTTATTAAAAACTCAGCGGTCATTCATTTCTATCATTTACAACAAGAATGTGTAAAAGTAGTAAAACGAAAGAGACTAGATGTTTTGATCAAGGCCATATAATTTTTTAGCCATGTAAACATGGCCAACCTAGATATGGGAAATCATCATGAATGAGATGAAATATTTGAATCAAAAGGATCAAGGACATACAAAAAAAAAAACTTGTTTAGCAACCAACTATGCAGCCATTGCTACTAGAAGACATTTGATTTCATGGCTGCTAAACCACTAAGCAAGATAGCAGAAGATGCATTAGTGTCTAAATCAGCATTTGGCCTAAAACATTTGGTAGCCGAGAGCTGAAGTGACATTAGCATGAAAGCACTAGAATGATGTAATTTGCTCCTTTAGCTACTTGGCCTGACACCAGCTCTGCTCTCTTCAGCTTTACATTAAATCTATTAGAGCAGAACATGATTAAACTACAAAATCCACAATGTGCCCCTAACTCTATTTGCCCAAGTATTCCCTTGTTCATGGTGGTCGAGACAAGAAGGGACAGAAAATGAATTAAGAGGGGAAAAAAGACAATAGGACAGTACTGAGATAGCAGTCTGAGCAAATTTGGAGCTAGCATGTCATGCTTCATCCTAGCTAGCCTAACAAAAAAGTAGGCCTATATGGTATAGTGATGGATTGGAGGATAATACCATTATACTTACAACTGTACTAAATGGTTACTGTAAGTGTTGGGGTAACAAATTACAAGTAATGTGAGTTATGTAATCATATTACTTTTGTCAAGTAAATAAAGAAACGCATTACATATACATTTACAACAATCTGAGTTACTTTTCAAAAAAATGTTGTTTTCCCATTTAAAGTCCTACATAAATAAATGTCAAGTGACTAGAGTGCTGAATCACAGATCATTTGTACTAAGCTAATGATATTTTCACCGCCAATACAACTGCTAAATCCACTACCATATACTCTTACTCTAAACAAAACCTTCACAGAACCTTTCTGCACTATTACATGTTGACAAAATTATTTTAAAATGTATATAAAGCCATTTCAGGTTTTGCCATCATCGTGGGGAACATTTGGTCCCCACAATGGGTATACACTCATACCCGTAATGGTTAAAGGAACTGGTTTGCTGACAAAGAATAGTTGGTTATCTCAAAAAAAATTAAGAGCCTTGTCTGCCTTATCACTACTGCGCCCTTGAGCACAGCACTTTACATGTAACCTCTGGAAATCACTGTGGATTTCAAACACATGCTAACTACTTCCTAATAAGCACACAGCATCTGTGGCCTTCAGAGAAGTATGTGATTGATTCATTTAACAGGGCTCCTGTCATTTTGCAGTACCAGAGGACACAACAGTGAGCGCACTTGCTGCTCCAACACATTAAAACTACTAGCTATGTGCACATGCAGCTTAATAATCTGTTAGTGATCCAATTGATGGCTCAATTAAAACGTCAACTAGAGAAAAAAATATATCAATTTGACTTTGATGTGAGTAAAATTGTTATCCAGCTGAAAGTGTGTGAATATTGCAGTCAGATTCAAAAATACATAGCCTAAGTAATGCATGCACAGTATCTTGTACATATTTCATTAGATTGGATAATATAAAATGTGCAGTTGTTCCAAAATAGAAGAGACTAGATATTCTAAAAACATAATATTTATCCCAAAACAACTAGACCACAACATGTAAATTCACATTTTTCTGCATTATTTTGTGCGTGTTTAATTGAGATGTAAACATTTGTTAAAGGGTTAGTTCACCCAAAAATGAAAATCCTGTCAGTATTTACTCACCCTCATGTTGTTCCAAACCTCTATGTGTTTATTTGTTCCGCTATACACAAAGGAAGATATTTAGTTGATAGTTGTGCTACAGTGATAAACTTTTTTCAAGATTCTTTGATTAAGTTTTTCTATTATCATTTTGAAATAGAAATCTTTTGTCATTTATAATGTAATATACTCTATCTTTTCTGAATAAAAGTAATAATTTCGTTAGAATGGTAGTGCGTACACATTTATATAGCTCAGTATCTATATGTTTAAGTTTAACCAGAATTACAGACTCTATGACCTGGTGGTCTCAGTTCACAGCAAGTGTGAGAGACCCATTAATGGAGGTGCTTGTGCAGGTGTGATTGTGCATGCGTGTGTGTGCCTCTGAGTTAACACTCTGAGATACTGCTTATCCAATCTCTTCATCTGCTTTTTAAGTAGGACACCGAGGTGCTTCTCTTGTGGGGAGTTTGAATTCTCTCTCCCTGCTCTTCTGTTCTTTCTGATGACTGCAGCAGAATCAAAGTTTAAACATGTTCTGGTTTAATTCCAGCATTTTAGACCGGCCAGATCTTTAAACTCCATTTTTCGTATAGCTTGAAGCTACAACATCAAAGAACCGTTGCCTCGATCTGAGCTCTGCTTTAGCGACGTCCAATAACGCCTTCACAGTCATCTGCCTCTCTCTCTTTTCTTCAGTCTCTCTCTATCTCTGTCAACTATTTTGGACCAATGGAGTGCTCCGCCTATCCTCCTGCTATCTGTTCAAATTGAACCCTGTGAGAAACACCTGACTGGCTTTCCGAAGTCTGCCCAGTCCTGCCGTGATTCAGGGGCCGAGAAACAGACAGACAGGTCTTCCCCTCTGAGCAGCGAGTGATCAATGGAGGTTCTCGCGTGTCTGAAATGCCTACCAGATTACAGGTTTCAAAGGAAGCAGTGCAGAGTCAGGACTGACAGCTGTAATCTCAGACTTGAGGGAAAGAGATGTCCAGAGAGCAGAAGGAAAAAGACGATATTAAATGTCTCCTCTGTTTTCCATTCCTTCCTTGCGATGTCTTTAGCTTCCCGAGTTTTCTTTCCTCATTCAATCTATCCTCTACGGGTTTCCTTCCCTCATGTCTATTCCTGCGTACTTCCATTCATCTGTTTAATCCTTCCTTTCCTCTCTCCTCTTTTCATCTGACAGTCTGTACATAGATTCCATCCATCATCCTGAATCTGGGTGACAGAGCTCCGCTGGGCCATGGCAGGGCTCTTAGTGGATGGTGACGGGGAGCAATTGCCCTAACCTTGAAGAGAACCGCGGTAACTGTGAGTCTTCACATCCCACAGAACGCGGTTTAACGCTGAGGTCACCTTGGAGACAGGAAGAGGAAGGGTGTGCAACGAAAAGAATCTGGGAGAATCATAAACACTGTTGAGAAGAATCCGGTACCGCTTGATAAAAAGTTTAAATTACCCGCGGAACATTACAAAGTGAAAAATAATAATGTTCTTGGTGAAGATAATATATTTTTCCTTGGCAATTACCTTAGAACGAAGCTTAGGGTACAGGTTACTGTGAACAATAGGCTATTTGGCATTTAGCGGACACTTTTCACCCATCCTGTCTCAGTGTGCCAGAACAGTCTGACTCAAGCTTTCAGGAATTAAATGCCTTGCTAAACAGCTCAATGTTTGGACAGTTGTTTCTGTTGCACTTCGAATCACAGGATGCCTCCCTGCTGGGATTGATTCTGCAATCTTTTGCCAGTCAGTCGCTGTTCCTAAAATAAATAAAATCATAAAAAAACACAGCTGGGCATTTTGTTGGGATACTGGTCTCCAGAATGGAATTTCGTTGGAGACTTTCTCTGTCCACCAGAAAGCACTGGTTTTGCTGGGGTATAGCTTTGTATCTTTGTCAATGTCTTTGTGGGTCTACCGAGCCCGATTTCATGAAAGTTTGTAACTATAGCACGAATGTCAATTCTTGTGCCATTTATACACCAAAAATAGTTTTTGCGTGTATATGGTACGCGTTTTTCTCATGCATATGATTTTTGGCGTATAGTAAGTACGAACTCCCCACCCCCTTTCCCCCTAAACCTACCCAGGGGGTTTTCGGTGCGTAGCATATGCACGCAAAAACCATTTTTGGCGGATTAATGCCACGAGAAATGACAATCGTGGTATAGATACGCACTTTCATGAGACTGTGTTGGTCTTCCAGTCGGTCCAGCACCAACTATAAACCACCCAAGAAATTCACAAAAAATTATTAAATTTTAGAAACTGTACCAGTAGGTTTTGACACTGTAACCCTGGCTTCCAACTATAATTTGGCTTAATAACGTCAATAATCAAAGCATGTTTCTTTTCGGTGGCCAGTGTGTGGAGGTGAGCAGAGCAGATTGATGTTTCTGCTGCAGTGGTGCAGTCCTGTGCTCACTCACCACAGGCATGAAATCACAGCAGGTGGCTGCACTTTCTGCCAGACTTCAGAGTGGCCAAGTGCCAACATTAATGAAGGAGAGACCTTTTATTGTATGCTTTTTAACTTAAGACATCAGTGAGTGTCTTTGAGTGTATGAATGTGTTTGTATGCATCTAACTAAGGCCCCGTCCACACTACTGCATTTTCGTTTAAAAATAGAGACTTTTGCTACGTTTGCACCTCCCATCCAGACTAAAACGGAAAAAACGAAGATCTAAAACGGAGAAATTTAGAAAGGCTGCAGCTCCGTTTTGCGTTTTGAATCTCCGGAGCCCATTAAACCGTTTCTACAGATGAAATAAAAATGTTGATAACATAGGCTAATACCATCTTTAAATTGGTAATTTGAAATGGCACCAAAGTGCACCCTGTTGAATTTTTGATGTTTACTGTATATCAACTATAATTTATTGTATTTGAAAAGGCCCACTCCTGAAACTTCATAAAAGTCAAGAGCTCCTAAAAATCAATATTTAATTATTACACTTCGGTTTCCAACACACACACCTCAACAGACTCAAAACAACATCTCAAGACACACTCTTGGCCATGGAGTCATCTTAATGGATCTGTTCAACATTTGTGTGTCTTTGCATATTATATATCATTATTAACATAACATTAATAATTATAAAATTCCTGAAACAAAACCAAGATTTTGAAATATTACAAAATATCACATTTAAATCAAACTGAAATACAATCTAACAGGTTCAATTAAAGGTGGACCCCTGGGCCTACGACCTTCATTAAAGAAGTGTATTGAGGATTAGTTAAATAATGATCTAGAATATTACTTGGTGACTATTAATAGCTAAAGAGTAGCAACGAAAACAAACATTTACAATTCATAAAGGCTATTTTAAAATCATATAAACGTATTTGTTGTATTGATAATATATGGTCAATACGACTTCACTCGTACGAATTAGTACGATTTTGCTAAATCGTACATATTTTACGAATTGGACATCACGTGGGTTTAGACAAATCGTACGAATTCGTACGAGTGAGGTCGTACGAATTAGCCACTTTTTAATCATTCGTCGAATTCGTACGAATTGGTCGTGAGATAGCGTAGGTTTAACCCCAAAGGACCCAAAAATGAAACTTTTTTTCTTTACCCAGGCCACCCAAGATGCAGATGTATTTTCTTCTTATTCAGTAACAGTAAAGAAGGCTTGAAGCTAAAACCATTGTCCTACGTGATTCATATAATGCAAGTCAATAGCTACTGTCACTTTGAGAGCCAAAACAACATACAGGCAAAACAAAATGAATACCCGTGGTTCCTAAAGATTTGTTGAGGTCTTCTAAAACAAAATGATTGCTCTGTTCAAGAAAATTAACATTATTTGCAACAATATTACTTATAGTCCTGAGTGCGTTCATGACCGTATGGAAGTTGACCTTCTTTTCACATTATGACGCATACTGTTGTACTGAAGAAAAGAAGTCAACTATATCTGGGTGGCCTGAGGGTGAGTAAATTAAAGAGGTTCCATACGCCTCCATTGAAACACTGGAAACTGGAACATGAATTTACACTGTATAAACAATCAACAAACACAATAATTCTGCTTTGGACCTTTTAGAAAATTATCCTTTCATCAAGGTCAAACACACAAGCTCTCCATTTTTGTGTCTTTTACTTCCTGAGCAACACGAGAGCAGTGCAGTACGTGCAATAACATCTTCAGGAGACTCGAGAGACGAGCAAAGTGGGTGGAATGTCACAGACAAGCACATGACAGAGAGCCAATAT
Source organism: Cyprinella venusta (assembly GCA_038021265.1). Taxonomy (NCBI): domain Eukaryota; kingdom Metazoa; phylum Chordata; class Actinopteri; order Cypriniformes; family Leuciscidae; genus Cyprinella; species Cyprinella venusta. Next base: position 14,686,681 of record CM075875.1, read on the forward strand.
ATGGATTCCCTGATTTCATTTCCTCTCCTGATGGTGTTCTCCCTTTCTGCTCAACCCTTCCTGCCCAATCGTTTAGACTCTATCACACCATCACTATCAATCTGAAGGGGGAAACCTCTTCACGGGAGTAATTTTAACAGCCGGTTTGTGTGGTTCTGTTGAGATGAGACTGAATAGGAATAAATAAAGGTGGTCTTTTATAGATTTGACTGTGGTTTTAAATCAGTTGATGCTTTAAGATTCAGAAAAACATCTTCTACATGGCAGAACCAAGAGTTATTATTATTATTTTTTAGCCATTTGGACTGAATCTGAATTAGATAACTCTACTGAGATGTCTTCTGTTCTTTTAATTGAAATTTGTTGTTCCAAAATGTACAGTTAGCGGTCTCAAATTGCTCATTAATTCCAGCTTCTGAACCAGAACAATTGACATTACAAAAAAGGTATGTTTGTATCCCCATAAATGTTTATGTAATACCTACAAACAATGGAACCAGCCTAACATTCAAGTTTAATACAAGTTTCTGATCTAATTTTCTATTTTAATGACAGTCTCATTCAGTATTCCAATTCTGATCCAATATTTCATCTAAAGGGCCATTTCTGGTCAAGTATTTCATATTAATGTCTTTCTGTGATTCAGTATTCCAGATGTACAAAGTCTCACAGTGGCTGGTGTAGAATATTCATTAGCTGTTGATAAATGACATTGGTGTAATAATGTCCTCCCAGCTATAATGACTCGCTTATTAGCAACACTGCACGCAAATAAGTGTGTGTGTGCAACTCTAATAGCAGTTGATAGTCGAGTATCTGCTGTGAGATTAGAGTATGTGTCTATCTCTTGCTCCATCTCTCTGTATCTCTTTTTCACTCAGTCCTCAGATCTCTCTCTCTCTATCTCCTGCTTGACTGACATCTTATGTCAGTTTCCTGGGCCTGAAGCCAGAGAGCAGAACTGTATGAGTCACTTTGAACGGAGCAACCATGCATTTACACACCCACACAAATATGTTTGATTTTTATCATAGTGAGGACTTTCTATTGACTTTTATTATTTTAATTTTGAGCTAATGATGTTTTCTATTCTTAAACTCTGACATAAACGTTCTGCATTTCTTCATTAAGACACTATTTAGTATGTCTGGATTTTTTTTTTTTGTTATCTTATTTTTTTGCTATCTTATTTTTTTTGTTATGATATTTTTTTCCTCAATTTTTTTTAATGAATATTCTGTTAAATTCTGGAGATAAATATGTGTCTAAAAGTATAGCTTAGTAAACCCACACACAAAATAACAGCCTCTCTCAGACACTTCATTTTCCTGCAGACACAAGCAGTCACCATTCTCACTTAGACAGATATTTTTCTGCCAACACTTTCTCACTATTGCTTTTTGTGAATCATAGAGGAAAAAAAGAAGTTTTATTGGCAAAATACCTGTACACCCCAGGTAGTATATGAACTGCTGTATAAAATAAATAAGATATTACAGAAAATGCAAATTAATCGGTCAAAATCATAAAAATTAGTGTAAATATGGTATCGTGGCAAGAAACTACATAAACATACTGAGTGTTGTATATAATGAAATATGGGCGCACAAAAATCAACACATAATTTATTTTGCAATGTAATGTGGCTAAGCGTTACCTGTTAGAAAGGAAAGACCAAACATAATTCACATTCACAATGCAATGCAAAAAGCATGAGATCCCACCCTCCCTTCAGAGCTTCTCCAAAGCCACACATCCTTCAAAACGCTGCAAAGTGTCATGCACAGTCATTACCTCAAGTCTCAAAGCACATAACATTACAATAATAATGAATGTAAACAACTTACAGAGATCTTATTTGTACCACCTGACTGCTGCAGATTCTTTATGGCATTGTGTACCCAGAGAAATGCAAAAATCTGTGAAAAAGACATGAACAGCTCCATGTAAAATGTTAAGGGTTGCCATCATGTAATTACAGTTATGACATGGCGTGAACACAGCATAATCTCATTGTTTTGGTTCAGGAGGACCTGTAAAATGTTTATTACAACTCTGCAGCCTAAGGCTAGCAGGGAAAGGAGGTGTGGAAATACATGTTGACAGGCAGGTTGGACATCTTATTAATGGATTCGGATCGAATGCAATGATTGGATGAATATTTTTTGGTAATGAGAATTCCACAGTAGTTTTAGGTCAGTTTTATTTTTAGATCATTCCTATTATTGATTGCTATCAAGATGTGAAGAGAGTTTCAACCAGGATAACAAAAAGTGTCTAAAAAATTGCCTATGCCCTACCTTTAAGTTTGCTTTTTGAGCTGAATTGCGGAAAAAAAACGTGGATAAGTAGATGAAAAAGTAGTGACAGGAATTCAAATACAGCACTGTCTCGCAAGATCTATAATAAATGAAAATACAAAAATTACAAAAGAAAAAAACAGCAAAATACGCAGAGAAAAAAAAGACATAAGAGGGCCTTGACACTAGTTTGTGTAAAAGAAAGAAGTGTAATTGTCAAGAGATGATCCTTTACCCTGATCATATAGATTAGAAGCTTTTGCACAAATAAACTGGCATGCGGCTTTGAAGCAAGCCAAGTCAGCACTTCCACTAACATTATGTCCTCCCTGGAAAAGCTAACCACAGGAAATAGATTTCTGACTGCACTAGGTAGTGTACTGCATACAAACAGACCAACATCCAGGGCTCTCTGTGTGTTTGTCTATATTGTATCCAATCATTTTCAAAAAATCTGCTTTTTTTGTCTTGTTTTGCAGTAAAAAAAAAAAACCTGAACATCCTTAAACCAGTTTACATTGAGCATAAATCTATTATAATGTTAAGAAGCAAGGGTAAAATACCTTAATTCAGATTGCAATCATAATATCTCTAACATCTTGTTTTGAGTCAAATTATATTTTTTTCTGGTCAACTAGACAAACATTCATTAGGAAAATTATTTTTCCCAGCGTTAAATACTCATATAAGGTGGACCAAGTGTGACTCCATGTGGACACTTTTTTGAGGGACACATGATGACAGAAGACTGAATCCAAACCAACTGAAATCTTTCATTGGATGAAATGAGGCCCAACACTTCAACACACACAGATTCCCTGATTTCATCTGCCCTGGCGCTGCCTTTAATGCATTTTTACAACTGATCTTTTCACATCATTATATCAAAAGCATTAAAATCACCACAAATGAACACACGGTTATGCAGAAAATGGCTAGCCCGGATGAGATTTCTCCTCAATAGCTGTGCCGTGGACTCTGTAAATGAAGGTCTGACGGGGAGGGACTCGCTTTTGCCTCATTCGTGAGGGGAGTGTTAAAAACGCTATAAAGTTGGTAATGGAATGAAGGGAGCATAAGAAAAATAAATGGAGGGTGAGAAGGAGAGGGAGTGAATGCCAGTACTCTTGGGGTGTGACGGGTGAGATATGAAGGTTGTTATTCGTGTCTGTAAGGCATAGATGGTCAGTTTCATTAAAAGCAGTGAGGCATTGAGGTTACATAGCCATGAAAATGGGAAAGATACTGATCGTACACAAACACAGTTAAGATGCAGAAGAAAAAATAAGTAGTGACAGAATTAAAACATGATGTCCTGTCTGACATCAGATGATACAAAAAATAGATAAGGAGTTCAGAATACTCGCTTAGAAAAAGAGTGTGTGGATCAAAAGACATTACAAGTGTGTGTTTTTTTAGAACACTCACTGGTCGCATTCATGTGGAAAACACTTGACGATGAAGCGTAGGACATGTACAGTGTGTGTGCGTGTCTGTTTAGGGTTGACGAGCTATGCGATTCCTGTTGCATGTGCTGTCATCTAATAAGCTGTCTTACACACAGTAAAGAAAATGTGGCAATGAGGAGTTAAATTTTCCTCTAACTTCTGTCCGTCTCTGAAATGAGAAAGTGTGTGTGACCAATCATTACTTAACCATGACATTTTTAATATGACATTTATTAAATATGCATCACTTCCTTCAATATGCATTTGAGTCCTGTGTGAACTAAATCAAAGGCTGTCAACTGACAAGATAAAGTAATGTATATATAGTATCTCACAAAGTGAGTACACCCCTCACAGAGCAAACATTTTAGTATATCTTCTCAAGGGACAATACTATAGAAATGAAACTTGGATATATTTTGGAGTAGTCAGTGGGCTGCTTATATAGGAGTATATACTATATTTACTATCCTCTGAAAATAACTAAACATAATAGCTGGCAACAAAAGTGAGTACACCCAAGTGGTAAGCTGTACATCATTTAACCATGCAAAGCCACTGTCATATTCATCATGTTCGTGTATTTGCCTGCTTGACAGGACCATACAAATGTGTCTATCTTGTATTGGAGCAGTTAAAATTTGTGCTTTGAGTACAATTCTCTCATACTGACCAATGGATGTTCCTCATGGCAAAGAACTATGTAAGGATATGAGAATTAGAATTGTTGCTCTCCACAAAGTTGACCTACAGTAGGCTATAAGCATATTGGTAACACCCTGAAACTGCGTTACAGTACAGGCCAGGCCGCCAGGGTCATACAGAGGTTGTCCAAGACGGCAAGGGTCAATCAAAGAGGTTGAGTCCTTGTACTGTGCGTCAGGTGCAGAAGCTGGCTTCAAAAAACACACACATGATCATGCCACTATTACTTTAGGGGTTGCAGAAGCAGAAGGTCAGCTTGTCAATGCTCAGGCCATATGCCGTACACTGCAACAAGTTGGTTTGCATGGCTGTAGTCCCAGAAGGAAGCCTCTTCTGAAGCTAGCTCACAAGAAAGTCTGCAAACATTTTGCTGAAAGCAACCTGTCCAAGAGTTACTGGAACCATGTCCTGTGGTCTGATGAAACTAAGATAAACTTGAGTGGCTCAGATGGTCTCCAGCATGTGTGGCGACTCCCTGGTAAGGAGAACCAAGAAAATTGTGTCTTGCCTACAGTCAAGCATGGTGGTGGTAGCATCATGGTCTGGGTCTGCATGATTGCTGCCGGTACTGAGGAGCTGAGCTTCATTGAGGGAAACATGTATTCCAACATGTACTGTGACATTCGGAAGCAAAACATGATGCCCTTGACGCCCATGATGCCCTTCAGAAACTGGGCCGAACGGTATGATAACAATGATGTTATGGTCAAGGATGTTATGGAATGATGGAATGGTCAATTATATCTCCAGGCCTGAAACCTATTGAGCACCTGTGGGGCACCCTCAAGCAGAAGGTGAAGCGCCATGTGTCTAACAGCCAGCAGTTCCATGATGTCATTATGGAGGAGTGGAAGAGGATCCCAGCAACAACCTTTGCAGCTTTGGTGAACTCCATACCCAGGAGGATCATGCAGTGCTAGATAACAATGGTGCTCACACAAAATATTGACAGATTTGACATGTTCACTTAGGGTGTACTCACTTTTGTTGCCAGCTATTTCGACAATAACGGCTGTATGTTGAGTTATTTTCAGAGGACAGTAAATATATACTGCTATACAAGCAGCACACTGACTACTCTAAAATATATCCAAGTTCCATTTCTATTTTATGGTCCCTTGAGAAGACATACTGAAATGTTTGCTGAAAGGGGTGTGAGGGGTGTACTCACTTTTGTCAGATACTGTATAAATAAACTACAACAAAATGCATTCATTGGATGACAAATTACTACACACTTCTGCATAGCTTATTTATTAGACACCTTTAAATAAGGGTATTAAATAGGCTATTATTGTCATGGTTTAGAAAGGGGTATTTTTTCATGTTTTAGCTTTAATTTGTAATTAATTACCGGTAAAAAATAATTAAATGAAGATAATAACAATACTACAGTAACTTGTGGCCAGTAAATGTAATTTAAATGTAAAAAATGGGAAATGTGCATATAATATCCAATATTGGTCAATATACTGTATATACACACCGTGTAGACGTTGAATGCATTTAAAAAAATAAATGTATTATTTTATTATATTGTGCATCCCTATTTGCTTTGCATGTTTTTCTTATTAGATTTAACAATGCTACAATCATGTTTTCTCATAACAGAAAATTAAGCATTGTTTCGGCACTTTATTCAAATTTGTTTCTAACTGCTCTGAAATTATCACTGAAAGCACTTGAGCTGAAGTCTCTGTTCAGTGGGTTTCTATACAACTCTGTCTCACTCCTCAACTTGTGAGTGATGAATGGGTCTGTTTACCAATCACTGTAAACAGTGGAGCGAAGGAGAGCGATGATGAGCAAGAAAGAGAGATATTAGAGAGAGACTGAAAGAGTGTCTATGTGAACTATCAGAAAACCAAACCATCAATCATGCTCTGAACGCTCACTCACTCACTCACACAGACACTGAAGTTATGGCAGATGAATGACTATCCTTATCGGTAAATGACAGTGTTTTTATATTAAACTTCATTTCGCAAATTACAGCATTACATTCTTTTAGCTTTAAAAATAACAATCTGATTGTTTGCATCTGAGATCTCAATAGTGCATCTACCCCGGTTCACTTCAGGGATTATGCTAAAAGAAAGATGCTCAGTATTTGGAAAGCTCTCAGTATTTTGCAGAGACCAAATCCCAAATCCAATAACCAACATCAAATAACGGTATACAGCAGTAAAACAGAAAAACAAAAGATACTCGACACCAGTGCAGACAGCATAGGGAGAAGAGCAGAACAGCTGCAATAACATGGGCAATAGGCATTAACCTTATTTTCAATAGGTTAGGATGAGAAAGGAGATGAGAAATATAAAACATCCTCCTCTGTCTTAGTTTTTGCTAAAACATTGACACAATCATAGCAAGCTAATACAAGAGACCACAAGTCTTGCTCTTTGTTAATAAAACTGTTCATGTCTACAGTGAATAGCTGAGTGTTTCAAAATGTGACATACATGAAGAGTATATAATAATCACTTCATTCTGTATGCTGCATAAGTTTAAAGAAATTAATATAGTTTTATTCAGCAAGGATGCATTAAATTGATCAAAAGTGAAGACAAGACTCAATAATGTTACAAAATATTTCAATTCCAGATAAATGCTGTTTTTTTTTGAAATTCTGTTCATCAGAGATTCAAAAAAAGAAATGTACCGGTTCCACAAGAAGACATTTTCTTGATCAGCTAATCAGAATATTCAAATCCTCTCCGAAGGATTATGTGACCGAAGACTGGGATATCGGCCTCTGCTTTGTCAACACAGAAGTACATTTACATGTTCAAATATGTTAAAATAGAAAACATTTGTTTAAAATGTTAATAATATTTCGCAATGTTACTGTTTAACCGTATTTTTGATTGGTGAAAAATCTTCCCAACCCCAAACTTTTAACATTATATGTACTAGTGAGTGTGTCAGTAGCTGAACTATGATGTACAGATTTATGAGTCAAAGCTCTTTGCACCTGAAGATGACTTTAAAGTGTGTCTAATCCCCTTATGGTTAGCGCACTGTTAATCAGCGCTGCCTAAGAATGTATGAGTAGGCGCTAGCACTTTAAAACTGCCACAGTAGCAAAGGTTAGCCCTAAATACAGACTGAGTTTGATTTTAAAAGAACGAACTGTCAGTCACAGCTTTAAAGAGGCATCTAGAAATGTTAAGTGTTTCCTTTTAAACCAAAGGACACACACACACAACACACACACACACATATTTTTAATCTTTGCTATTCTCTCTCTCTTGTTTGGGCACATTCGCTCCAGACACTCATCTTTTCTCTCAGCAGGATATCTCAACAAAGACTGATTCTTATAAGAAGGGCGGTCAAGAGTTTTCAGCAGCAACAAGGAGGACAGGAAAAATGAGAACTGAAGAGAGTGAAAATGATGGAGAATTATACTCCCACATTGCTACACTTCAGTCACTTAGGAGTTTATAGAATCAACACTTCTGTTCCAAAACCTAGTACCTAGGGAGCCATCATAGGGGTATTCACTTTTCCACTGCATTTACGGAAGAGCAAAAGCCTTCCAAGACACATCGGAAATGGATGAAAATCCTTAGGAGGTGGTTCTTTTGTGGACTGGAATTGAGTGTGAAACTACAAAGCATCTTTTATCTTCCATTTTGTTCAATTACGCAGTGACGTGATTAAACACTGCAAAGAATCGAGGCACATTCTTATCACAGTTAACTGAAAAGATAGAGGCCTAATTTGAAAGTGATTACAGCTGATAACACTGGTAAATGAACAGAATTGCTCCAAACATTTCTACAACGCACTCAATATAATAAGATGAACGCTCTTTATTGTCACCCAGAAGAAGAAAAAAACGCTTCATCTTAAGATTTCAGTAAAATGCCACTTAAAATCATAAACACTCAGGATTTCAGAAGATTAATATATGGGAGTATAGAAGTTTGATTGATAATATGGCAACGTTAGCTAAAGAAGGATTGGTCAGTAAAGTTATTAAAATAGCCATTCATATAGCCATTGATGTATCTGTGACCGATGGACCATGGAGAATTCAATTACATTATTTCCATGACTAGATTACGATACATTTCTGACAGAAAATCTTTGTTTCTCTCTCGTCTCGGTTCAGTGATCTTGTGCCATTGTAAGACTGCAGCTAAACTCAATTGATTTTGTTTCTCAGCGCATAAATATCGATGTTCGCCATGACTTTTCATTTAAAAACTCGCTCAGTGACCCTAAACTTATCCTGTAAGCAATAATATGTCCTGCAAGCAATTATATGTGATGTAGCATAAAGCTGTTAAAATTCATCTCTTCAGCTTTTTCACAGTCTGTAATTTTAGTTTGAAGCTTTCAGTGTGTGACATAAACAACCCTATGGCTTTCATTGCTCTCTGCCTATATATCAACCACACAATGCGTACATCGCACATCAGGGGTCAAATCTTGAGCAAGTAGTCAAAAAGTAGTCAAATAGTCTTGAGCAAGAGCTTATAGCAAATATAAGGCTGTGCAAAACATATCTGCAATGACCAGCTGCTTTGTTGTGGTCCCTGGGTACTGAACAGCTTCTAGCTTCTGGTAGCTTCATCTCTGGGAAAACAGCACAGCAGAAATCTGCTGCCTCAAGCGGAGCTCAATCTCAGAGATGAGCGGCTCAGGGCTGCATGGCCTAGAGTCTTTAGAGTGAACTTCAAAACAGGAAAGAAAAAAAGGAAGGGAATAAGGAAGGAAGACCAGTTTTGCATCCTTTGTCAACAACCTCCATTTAATATTCATTAAAGACCTTTCACATGACTACATCAAGGCTTTAACAAATCTCTTAAAGCCTTTGAGCCATAAAACTCAATGTAAAGATACACGTCTCTCTTTTCTGAGGCTTGTGCTTGACGCTTCTGAGTTCAATAAAGGGCATCTGTCACCTTGTAACTGAAGTAGCGCCAAATCATTACTTCCGTATTATATATTTGAGTGCAACAAATTATCGAAAAGAATAAATAGGGAGGGAATTTGGTTCTATTCATCGGTTGTTGATTGGATGGATCCAGTGTTTTGCTGGTCATGTGATCTCAACATATCTGCTATGAAATACTGTACATTTATTTAAGGGGATAGAATTTGAAATAAAAGCAGTAAGAAAGCTATTTGAGGAGTAACCAACGGCTGTTGCCAACAGCATTTACTGTACTTAGAAATCTGCCATTTCACTCTCCTGTCATTAAACACAGTAACAAAGCTTACAACTACAAAACTTACCAAATACAAAACGTAGGAAATGCACAAAAAGTAGGAAATACACAAAAAGTAGGTCTACTGTAAATTTCACATTGTTTATAGCATAGCGCTTGCTGACATGTTGTATAACCAATGGACCTAAACAAGGGTTTTAAACTTTGCCAGCAAGAGTTTACACCTACATTATTCCAGATTTTTTGCCCCTTTAACACCACGTGAATACCACTGAATCTGCCATTTAGTTGTATATTACTTCATTAAAAAAAAAACACACAAAAAACACATTATGTTATTTTTTTACACTAACAGAAATAAAATAAAATATAAAAAAACCCCTGAAACTTATTTTTTTTCCCTCTAGTTTCCAAGGGAAATTTTCCTTTTTAGTTTAACTTGATGTAATAAAAACTAAAATAAAAACTAAAAAAAGAATAAAAAACACTTTAAAAATGCATTTTTAAAAACTATAAATAATGGGTGGGAAAAACACAATAAAATTGCTAAAACTTTAAATAAAATTACAATAAATTACAAAAAAATATTTATAATGTTATCGTATCAGTGATATTAAAATAAAAAAAACAAAAAAACAAATTCCTCATGTGTTTATGCATTATGGGACTTCCTATGTGGTAGTAAAATCTGAATCTAGTCTAGATTGTGTTTGTGTCTGTGTGTCTGTGTGTGTGTGTGTGGAATGATATGGATTGAAGTCTGTCTCAGTGGCGACATGCTTGATGGCCGTTGCTTTTAATTTGGCACCTTGTTTGTGGCTCTGATTGATAAATGGAAGTGACTAGACTAGAGCAAACGCACACATCTATTAGAGGACGAGCATCACACCACTCTCCAATTTCTCTCTCAGATATACACAAACATATTGCCCTTCTCGCACTTTCCCTTCCATCTCTGTTTATCTCTCCCACTCAAACATCCCTTCTCTCTGTCTGTTGAAAGGTGAATGCTAATGAAAAGTGTGTGTATGAGTATAATAAACAACAGAGTATGTTTGTCTGCTAATTCATCTCCATGGTAACTAAGTGATAGAGATTACCACAAACACTTACACAGTTACCAGGTGTTTATTGGCAGAATAACTGTACACTTTGAAAATATTTTATATTATATATTTTTTTCTCTATATGAATTTACTTGTGAAGCAAAAGCTCATATATGCAGAGACCATCTTGGTTTTCAAATTGTAATTATTTTGTATTTATTTAATGAATAAATGCATCACAATTAAGTGTGGTCTACGATTAACATAGTACTAAAACTATTTGCCAACAGACTAAAGTAAGAAAAATACAAATTAATTCAAGATATATTATACTGCACTTGTACCTAATTAATTAAGCTAATTTTTGTTTTGAGGTTTGGCTAAGTAAAAATAAGCTTGCTTAGCTTCCTAACAATATATTTAAGATGGTTGCAAATTAGTAACACATTTACTAACACAAATGGTTCATTATGTAATTATGTTTCTTAAGTGTATTATATTATGCAAATTACAAAGTTTCATAATAATGTGACTTCACATTAGACTGATAGTTATAGCTGCTAATGGGTCAATAGAGCTATAACAAATTCATATTTCAGGATGCACAGGGTTGACACTCCTGGTAACAATGCAAGAAACCTACAGTATATATAATGTTCCTCTTTGTATCTGCTCACATATACAGTACATATGGAATCTCATTAGCATTGTTTGTGCATTAACAATTAAAGACTGAGGAGAAAATCCATTAAAATGTGCATTAAGTTGAAGAATTGACAGGTGCTGTATATATTTGCATCAGGATAATGTCTGGCAATCTGGCTTAATGTATTTAAATTCACTGTAATGACAGTGTTGAATAATGCATGAATTTTATTCAGCTGGTTGACATATGTGCTGAATAATAAAGTAAATATTTCACGCAGGGATTAAGGCGAAAAACGATAGAATTTGGAAAGGGAAATAAGAAAATTACTTTCCACCTAATGCAATTAAACAGTCATGAAGATGCATATCCGAAGTGACTTGCACGCTATTTCTCTCGCATACTCCCCCCTTCTCTCTCTCTCACTCACACACACACACAGCTTTCAAGTCCCATTGCTCTAGAGATTCATTCATAAAGGTGCACACACACACACATGTAATCTCAGAGGAGTTGTTGTGGGATCTTTGCTCCGCCTGATGCAGCACTCGTTTAGTTAATTGTGCTCAATGTTAATGCTGAACCATTTTTATGTGACGCTAAATTATTAAGCTTCATTCAAAATTCATAAAACGTAATAACTTCTGAATGCAAGCCTGAATTATGGAGGGGGGAATCGTTTCAAGCACATTTTTTTCCCCGCTACAACTTTGTCTGGGCCCCAGTATTAAAATAGACAAGTACAGAGAGAGGAAAAGAAAGAGAAAGAGGTGCACAATATTATATCAGTCAACAGTGGATATAGCTTGAGTGTTAACTGTTAAGTTTATTCAGTATGTTGTTATTTGAGATGTTTTACAATGGAAGAGAGTGATTGGATTGAAGAATCAGGGGGAATAGTTGATGGAAGCTTGGAGAAAGTGGGATGGCATAAGCAGTGTGGAGAGAGAAATGAGGGACACACTCCTCATCTGCTCCAGGCTGTATGCCACATGCTGAATTACTGTGATTTATATGCCGATATATCCTACAAATCCATCTCTCTCTGACATTCACACCTCCATCCTGTGTGCCATTTCTTTAGTCTTGATGTTTTCTCCTCCCCTCTCCTCCCTCATGTTGCAATCTCTTTCCATATGTTTAGGAACCAGGGAGGAGCAAAATCAATGTTTGTCATGTAAATTAATAATTTACAGTATAGCGTCTGAAGATAAAACCTTAAATCACCTACAGTACTTGGTGATTATATAAAAAGGGCCTTCTAATATTATTTAGGTAACACTTTACTTGAAGGGGTGTACATAAGACTAACATGACACTTTCATAATCATGACATGACATATATAATGAATATGAAGGTGGTTTTATGCATGTTTATGACAACTTTCATTAAATGTCATTCGCTCAGTTATGACATTTTTAATGCAAATATGATATTGTTTGAGATGTCTTTGTTATGACACCTTGATATAAACCAATACATTATAACCTATCAGTGTCTTTGTTATGACAACTTGACATTAAGTCAACACAACCTGTCATGAACATGACATAGCAGATTAATTATCAAACTTAAGAAACCACTTAGCTTTATTGTTTAACATTACATTAAACTGTCAGGTGGTTGGTTTTGACATTGGCTGTCATGAAGCCATTATACATTTTTATGTCCAATTCAATTTTTACCACTGTAGTTGAGGTTATGAAAAATATTCATGAAACCATTATAATGGCCTCATGACAGCCAATGTCAAAACCAACCACATGACAGTTTAACTTTAATGTCAAGTTAAAGACACTGACAGGTTATGATGTATTGGTTTATGTCAAAATGTCATAACAAATACATCTTAAGCAATTCATATTTGCATTCAATATGTCATTATTGAGCGAAAGACACTTGTCATAAACATGCACAAACCCTATTTTACATTCATGACATATAGACCATTTCAAAAAATGTAAACAACACTGGCCCAGAAGCACTTCCTGTTTCAGTTTTTTAACACTACATAAACGCTGGGATAAAATACAACCAACAGAACATTTAAAACTGAATCAAAAAGTTAAACAAACATCTTTAAGACGTTTTCTTTACATGTGAAATAAAGAAAACAGTTACAAACTGAAACAGGAAGTGCTTCTGGACCAGTGTTGTTTACATCTTTTGAAATGGTCTATATGTCATGGTTATGAATGTGTTATGCCAGTCTTATGCACACCCCATCAAGTGTAACCAAAATAACTCATTCAATACAAATGATTTGGGAGGAAAGCTCAAAAAGCTATTTAAAAAAAATATTGACAAATATCTTAATGAAAAATGCTAAATGGTTTCTGCGAGAGGATAAACTCATAAAAATAAAGGTTCTTTATTGAAATCTATAAAGACAATGTATCAACAGTTAGTTCCAATCCTTGATTCTGATTCACATTGAAACGTTGTTGCTGTTCACAGTCAGGGACTATTTTTTTCTAGCGGAGGGAAGGCTTTTAGTGATTTTACTTCATGAAAGTTGCATTTATAAATATATTTTTATTTTAATATTTTTATTGTGTGGTAACCGTTTTATAAAAGCAATAAGGTACTCGAGGCTGTGCTGTATCGTGAATAAGTAATGGATGAAGGGATTGCACTCTGCAATCTAACAACGCCCTTCAGCCGTTACTTATTCACAGTACAGCCTCTCGTACCTTATTGCTTACCCACAGCTTCGATGAGGAACCTGGAACCTTTTCAGGTTCTTTTTAGCAGAACATGGGTCTTTTAAGAACTGTTCACTAAAAACTTCTTTGGGAAACCCAAAATGGTTACTATGGCATCGCTGTGAATGTGTGCACACTACAGGGTCACCTCCTCTCCTGTTTCATTTATCTCAATAATGTCAATTCAAATCTGCTGTTAGTGTAATGGTCTTCCTACCTCCACTCTTTGCTCCCTCATTTGCTCTACAAGGGTCACCTCTCTCCCACCTGTCTGCCTTGTAACTGCACGTCTGCTTCCATTTCCCTCCTCTTTTCTCTCTTTCCCTCTGTAATAAGAGTTGTCTGTTAGTTGGCGTAATTCATACCTAGAACTTTAAATTGGTTTGAATAGAAACAGAAAGAGCTCTGTATGCAAAATCTAGTTCACTTTCATTGATAATCAATTCTATGTGTAAACTTCTCAAACTCATAAAAGTTTATTTCTTCCAATATTCCCTTGGGCAACCTCTTTTGGAGGTCAAGCTTTCCACTTAAAACTCCCACCAATTAAAGTTACATCATCTGACCTCATAAATGTTTCATTGGACACTGAATCTTTTTAATTATTCATGTGCCTTCTGCAATTTTCTCAAACTCTTTTTTAATTATTCAGAACTATGTATTTTAGTGCATTGTTGTTAATTTCACATTTGTTTGAGGCATTTAAGTCATCATGAAGTCGATCGGGGATTCTTACAGGTTGGCAGGAGATCAAATACTTATGTCATGCAATAAAATGCAAATGAATTACTTAAAAATCAAACAATGTGATTTTCTGGATTTTTGTTTTAGATTTCATCATTCACAGTTGAAGAGTACCTATCATAAAAATGACAATGGGAAAACTGCAAAATCGGCAATGTATCAAATACTTGTTCTCCCCACTGTGTATCACTTAAATTGTAATTAATATGTTTGTGTAGTAAAAAATGAAAATGTAAAGTTCTACTGACTTCAAAAATTTGAAGTAACCAATTGTCACAGTGTCTGGTTGGTGTACCCCTGGTATCCACTAGAGGTCCTCTTCCCCACATTGTCATCCTTTCATGAACTGCATTCCTTGTCTGCATTCCTTGTCCACAATCCTTGTCTGTACCAATCACTGTTCATTGCACTTCCCCGTCATCATTGTACCCAGCTGTTCCATGTTATTCATTGTGAGTTCTTTGTTAAATTCCCTTTTATAGTGTTTGTTATGGAGTCCTTGTTATTCGTCACACCACTTCTGAGTCCTGTATTCTTGCTGGTTTTTGTTCTGTTTTCGTGTATGGATTGCTTATATGGATTTTGACCCTTGCCTGGACTGTTGTGCGTACGGATTACCCTTTACTAAAGATACTGCTTTTGGATCGATCCTTGTTTTCCGTTTGTGGTATCGTGACAGAAGGACTCCGTCACAACAGATTTTGCGGGACCCGTGGAGGCTGCAATGGAGGAAGTGGTCGAGAGGAATCCTGACACCATTCTCCACTCTGGTGATATCCAGCCCAGAGCTCCATCCACCGCTGATTCCAGAGCTCTGTTTGCTGCGGTTTCCATCCAGCCCAGAGCATCCACATCGCTATCAGAAACGGCGGAGGAGGAAGACCTCCAGCCTCCCCAAGAGGCAGGAGGCCGTGCCCCAGCAGCCCGCCATTTTTCTGAAGGCTGCACCAGAGACCGCTCACATCACATCTGCTGATCCAGAGACCGCTCACGTCACGCCTGCTTAGTCAGAAATGGTTCACACCACGTCTGACCAGCCAGAGACGGTTCACGTCACATCTGCCCAGACAGAGACTATTCACGCCATGTCTGTCCAGTCAGAGATGATCAGGAGATGCCATTTTCATGGCCGCGAGGCCGCTGACTGACTATTTAGAACGTCTAGCTCAGATCCTGGAGATGCCCTTCAGACCTTTTATGTCTGCTGTTACTGAGCCGGTGTCTGTTGTTTCTGAGCCAGAGCTGGTGTCGTCTACTCCAGAGCCGGTGTCTGTTCCTAAGCCTGTGCCGGTGTATGCTGTTCCTGAGCTGGTGCCATCTGTTCCTGAGCCTGTGCAACTGTCGTCTACTCCAGAGCCGGTATCTGTTCCTGAGCCTGTGCCGGTGTCAGCTTTTCCAGAGCCGGAGCTGGTGTCGTCTACTCCAGAGTCGGTGTCTGTTCCTGAGCCAGAGCCGATGTCTGCTGTTCCTGAGCTGGCGTCAGCTGTTCCTGAGCCTGTTCCAGTGTCGTCTACTCCAGAGCCGGTGTCTGTTCCTGAGCCTGTGCCGGTGTCAGCTGTTCCTGAGCCGGAGCTGGTGTCGTCTACTCCAGAGCCGGTGTCTGTTCCTAAGCCGGAGCTGGTGTCTGCTGTTCCTGAGCCTGTACCGGTGTCGTCTACTCCAGAGCCGGTGTCTGTTCCTAAGCCGGAGCCGGTGTCTGCTGTTTCTGAGCTGGTGTCAGCTGTTCCTGAGCCTGTGCCAGTGTCGTCTACTCTACAGCCAGTGTCTGTTCCTGAGCCTGTGCCGGTGTCTGCTGTTCCTGAGCTGGTGTCAGCTGTTTCTGAGCCGGAGCTGGTGTTGTCTACTCCACAGCCGGTGTCTGTTCCTAAGCCTGTGCCGATGTCTGCTGTTCCTGAGCTGGTGTCAGCTGTTCCTGATCCTGTGCCGGTGTCTGCTGTTCCTGAGCCTGTACCGGTGTCGTCTACTCCAGAGCCGGTGTCTGTTCCTAAGCCGGAGCCGGTGTCTGCTGTTTCTGAGCTGGTGTCAGCTGTTCCTGAGCCTGTGCCAGTGTCGTCTACTCTACAGCCAGTGTCTGTTCCTGAGCCTGTGCCGGTGTCTGCTGTTCCTGAGCTGGTGTCAGCTGTTTCTGAGCCGGAGCTGGTGTCGTCTACTCCACAGCCGGTGTCTGTTCCTAAGCCTGTGCCGATGTCTGCTGTTCCTGAGCTGGTGTCAGCTGTTCCTGATCCTGTGCCGGTGTCTGCTGTTCCTGAGCCTGTGCCGGTGTCGTCTACTCCAGAGCTGGTGTCTGTTCCTGAGCCTGTGTGGGTGTCTGCTGCTCCTGAGTCGGAGCCGGTGTCTGTTCCTTCGCCATGGCCGCCCGATGGGTTGTCTACTTTACCTTGGCTGCCCGAGGGGTCTTTCCCCCTTGCCTGGACTGTTGTGAGTACTTTAATAAAGAGACTGCTTTTGGGTCGATCCTTGTTTCCTGTGTGTGGTATCGTGACACTAATAATTACTGTACCTAATTTTTTTTTGAGTTATGCCAACTTATTAGGGTTTCAGGGAACAGAATTAAACTAGAAAAACAACGACTATTTGTCATTTTTGGAAACTTACAGAGGAAAACAACTGTTTTGTGCTTTGTTTTTACCCTTGTTCCATTATAAGCAACTGAACATTGTTTCTGCATGTTTATGGGCTATTGAGTTTGTTATGGTTGTTTTTCTCTGCATTTGGAAATAAGTCTATTATCAACTAAGTAGAGGACCAACGTCTCCTTCTTTGTCCTTTTCTCTATGCACACAATTACAGCTGTTCCATAAATGGATATTCTCAAAACAAGTCTGAGATGCACTTTGTGGTAAGCACAATTTGTATTACTCAGAATTACATAAAATAAATACATGAGCACACTCGCACTCAAGCATCTATATTTGTGTGTAGGAAATTGGAAAGCTCCAAAGGCCAAAAAACTCACTGAGAATGAAAATGTCGGTTTTTATTTACACCAAGACGCCCTAGCTCTTTCAAGGATGTTCTTTTCCATGGCAGCCTTGTAGAATTTATGCTGATGAGAGCAGCTCTGCAAAAGGCCCATCAATATCGCGCTAGAACACATTCTCAAACACTACGATACTTTCGCCTAGAAATATCTCCTCTCCTCTGAAGGCCAACCTGGAAATTCTCAGGTTGTATATTTCTTTTACAAGTGACAGGAAAAAGCCACAAATGATCATAAATGCAGACGGCGAAATGCATTAAGCAGTAAAAGACCCATTCCTGCAATTCCTCAATTTCCACTTGAGTTTAACTTAACAAATTTTAATTAAATGCCACCATCTTAATGAGGATGTTGTAATGTGTCTCATCAGTGTGATTAGATCAGCCTATAATTTATGGATGTTTGGGAGTTTGTTAGATGTGTTGCTGTCATGTGACTAAATCTCTCTAGAATAGATTTATCAAATCACTACGTTTGATCCTCTCTATCTGTGGTCTGTAGTTTGTCTCCCTGAATCTGATTGCTGCTCACTGGTAAAGTGTAATTTTAAAGATTGCATGGACCCACAGGTGTGAGAACACGCTTTTGGCCTCCATCTCAGATAATTATGTAGCCTAGAGGCCGCCAATTACATTAGGTGGCACTGGTGAGTATGTGATTGCAGACCCAGGTCCCTGCAGAGAAGCTTAACCACAAGAGCCACTACCTGAAAACACACTGGTATATATGTAAATTAATGAAAATACCAAAAAAAACAAATCAAAACAAAGAGGGTTATGAAGGTAAAATAATGCCTAAAAGAAATGCATGCGCAGGGTACGATTTGTGAAAGAGTAAATCAGATTGCAAGCGTAAAATAAATTTGCCTTAATTACCCTTATGAATTATCCGTAATTTCGTAAATTTATTGTCAACGCAATGCAGCAGAGGGCAGCCCATAGTAGACTGAGTAAGTGTACTCATTGGCTGTCCTGCGGCAAATGCAGCAGCCTATCGGTGAGCCCAGCATCACAGCCCGCCAAATTGGGAGTGGCCAACATATATAAAAGGGCTGAACTCTGGTTTTCACTGACTGAAGCGAATAAGCTTGCGGCGCGAGCATGGCAGGTTAAATAATACTCGTTCCCTCTTCTAGAGAGAACTGAAGTTACATTAGGTAACCAAGTACGTTCTCTTACAAGGGGTTCTCTCGTATTGCGTATGTTGCTTACACTACGGGAACCCATAGTCAACCCCATACACGCCAAGCATCCATTGCATGAAACCTGGGGAGACCTGAGGAACAAACATGTAATATACTATGGAAGTCAATGAGACCAGAAACTGTCTGGTTACTGATATTCTTCTAAATATCAGAAAATCGGCTGAATGGATTCGAAAACGGTGAAACCCAACTGTTTAACTCTGGGGGAGTTGTAAAATGAGCCTATTTCCAAAAGAAGTGGAGTATCCCTTTAAAGAACGCAATGGGTTGTAGGGCGATAGAAGGTCCATTAAATACACATTAGCTAAACCATTTAGGGCTTTATAGGTCAGCAGTAGTGCTTAGGTAACCAGTGTAGAGATGATAAAATTGGTGCAGCTGCATTTTGCACTAACTGTAGCTTGTTTATTGAGGATGCAGTACAACTAGATAGTAAAGCATTTCAGTAATCTAGTCTTGAGGTCATGAATGCATGAACTAACTTTTCTGCATCAGAAACAGATAGCATGTTACGCAGCTTTGCAATGTTTCTAAGGTGGAAAAAACATTTGCTTTGCAAGACTTTATTTACCAAATTTATCTCATCATTTGTATTTCAACAAAACTTTACACTTGTAACTAGACTTCAATCATAAACTTAATTTTTCTTCATTATACATTTCTTATTTTCTTTTAGAAACCAAGTATGCCTAAAAAAGACTGTCTCCATCCTGACCTCCAACCTCAGATGCGCTAAAGCTTCTAAAAGTCAGGACACAAACTCATACAGAGTGCGATTGGCCATAAATAAGACATATCGGTTCTCTGATTTGACATAAAGCATTGTTGCACCAAAACTCTGAATGGATTTTACACATATATAAATGCAAATGTTCTTGGGTGCTGATTTGTGATTGTAGTCTGTTGGATTGGAGAGATGAAAGCAATCAAAATCACAGGTTGGTTTATTATTGGCTACTCGCCTCCACCCCAACCAATCGCCTCTCCTTCCACCCGTATAATCCATAAAGATTATTCCACTTCTGCAGATTTAATGATTAATAAACATCCACAGCATGCTGACAGAGCCCTTCCAGAGGCTCCTTAATCTGTTTCCTGTCGCACTGACGACAGCTCGGGCTGTCACACAGGAAATTGGAAAAGCTTGTCTTTGGATGCATCCAGGAACACCACGCTAAAATTTTAGACAGCATTTATCAGCCCGACAGCTCTGCAAACTCTCGTTCTCTCCTTTTCTTTCTACTGCTTTTTCCAATCAGCTGCCTTTCTCTGACAGCCTGGTTCACACTGTCACTTCCACTGAAGCAAGTCTGCATGCTCTGTATGGCTTCTCTCCCCCATTCATGCCTCTCCTTGCTGTTATCTTGTGCCTTCCCTCTCTCCTGCTGAAGTGAGTGAGTGGTTCTTTACCCTCTGTACAGTACTTGCCCCCTTGCTCTTCTCACTCTCTCTCTCTCTGAGTACGTCTCAGTCAGCTCCCTAGTTCAGTACTCTGCCTACTAGTGAGCCATTTCCATGGCTGTCCCAAATGCCCCTCAAGTTGCCAGAGAACATCACAAGTGGAAATTAAGACTTAAGCCTTTTTTTTCTTTTTCTTTTTTTTACATTGCCTAAGATTATATATATATATATATATATATATATATATATATACAGTATATATGTGTGTGTGTGTGTGCGTGTGTGTGTATTATAGATAAACAATCCCGCAAAGCATAAAATAATTAGAGCAGTGTTTTTTTAGTAGTTTTGTCAATAGTTATAGTTTGATATTATTTTTTATACTATCTGTTTTCACTTTAAAATATGACTATACATCCATTTTTATTTATTATTTTTATTTATTTTAGTAATTCAAGTTAAACACAGAAATGAGAAATGTTGCCTATAAAGTAAAACATATTTTATTTCAGTTAACGTTTATTTTATTTAAAGTATGCAAAAATGTTTTTATGGTTTTAGTTTTAATTAACAATAATAACCCTGAATAAGAGTTGAAGATTAGAACGACCCCAATTTTATTTCTATTCATTTGTCAATTTATGTTCAGCAATTTTGTACTATTTGTTTTATGGCTTGCTTGCTTTATTTTATTTGTTTAATGTCTGAATTAATTTTAATGCACAACCTCATAATCATGCCGCAGTTAACCAAGTCACCAATGTACCATGTAATTTTCCAAAGAAAAATCTTGCCAGTACCCAAAATTTGTGTTTACATAGGCTAGTGCAATGTAATGTGGCCTCTTACCCTTTTCATTTCTCTTGATATTCACTCTCTGTAGTCCTGTTTATGAGCACTTTGGCATGATTCAGATCCTCTAGTCACCTCTCTTCGGCTGGTTTCCTAGACGCAACCTGAGCAGGACAGAGTCTGGCTAGCTGATAATGGAGCTGCTGATTAGAGGATATGAGTCTAGGTTTTGATGCAGGTGTCAATCCTTCACTCTAACGCTGTACCACAGGCAGAGCGCAGATGGGTGTAATGTCCCAGAAGACACAGCTTGATCATAGCGCTGCAGCTCTTCACTGCCAATGTTACATTATCTTTTGATGGGGGTAATTTCATGCGTGGGTTTAAACATCCAAAATTAGGCCCATAGTATCTACCATAGCCTACTTATAACATATGCTTGATAAAATAGCCATAAAAAAGTATTAGGCTACCTTATCCAGAAATACTCACTTTCATGTTCCAAAACCACAGGATATTTCCTGATAGGGCACTATTGTCTACTCTAAACCCAGTAGCCTATAGGCTATAACATTATATAACATATCTATAAAATCTGTTGTTTTATGGGCAACTAAACTACGGTTGTCATACTCACTAGGTGTTAACAAAGGCAAGATTGTAAATTTAACTACTAGTAGGCGGGCCTAAACTCTGCTCGATTAAAAATGTGAAATGTTTTGAATCGGATACTAAGCTACAATAAATTGTATAACATATTTCGGATATATTCCTTATTATCTTTGAAAATTCCCTATAAAACTGAAATCGCCATTCTCTTAAAAAAAAAATGTAATTTTAGTAATTTATCATAAATCAACGATCTCTACTGTATTTCTGGGCAGGCACAGGTTTAGCCTGCCCCGCTCACGCTTAAGGACCCCTCAGCATCCGAACATGGCGGCGGTCACAAGGCTGTGCAGTGTCCTCCGGTTGTCATTTGAAGGTGCGTTTAGATCAGAACTTTTAGATTTTTTTTATAATTCCATTGAGCGTATATCTTATGTTTCGTGAGAGATAATGTAATGAGTGTATAGATTATAAGAGGTTTGAAGAAAAACTTGCTAGCGGTCCTTGCAAGAGCGGAAGAAATCTATATTTTTACAGTATATGGAAGAAATATGATGATTTGCCTTATTAAAATCTTGTAGTAATACACAACTCTAAAATGACATATCATCATATAGGTAGCATATAAAAAACACCCTAGACATCCCGGCCAGAGCTGTCAGTAAGACCACTGATATTTAAAGCATGTGTTATTACGGTAGTTATGTGTCATGTTATTGTTCAGTTGTTATCGTTCAATTGTTATATTGTGTATACTGTGTCTTATTTATTTTATTTTAAATATGAAGTATGTGATGATATCGTGTGGAGAAGCTTCATGTAAGCACTGCATTTGCTTAGTATGGGAAATTTTCATGTGATTATATATGTACTATGACTAGTGTATTCAATAGAGCCGTTTCAGAAACTTTGATATCGTATCTTTGGGCTTCTTTGTTTTTTTCAGAAGAATAATTTAGTAAAATTAGTCACTTTAACCTTAGAGCGAAAATGACTTCATTACAAGTTACTTAAAAGTCATTCTTTCTAATACAACTTGAGTAAGTCCTATTCCCAAATTTACAAACCAGGCTTAAAAGGATACTCCACCCAGAAATGAAAATTCTGTCATCATTTACTCACCCTCAAGTTGTTGCAATGAGTTTCTTTCTTCTGCTGAACGCAATTGAATATATTTTGTAGAACGATTGGAACTTTGGCACCATTGACTTCCATAGTAGAAAAAAAAAATACTATGGAAGTCAATGGTGGCAAACAACTGTTTGGTTTCAATCAGTTTCAGTCTTCCTTTTGTGTTCAGCAGAAGTAAGAAACTCATACAGGTTTGCAAAGGTTCTGAAATCTTTCTAAGAATGTTTAAATCCAGAGAAATAATTTTGTTATAAAGTACAGTTGTATGTTTGCATAGAATTCATTTTGAATGCTATATTATATGCTTTCAAAAACTGAGGTAAATTATCCATTATCGCTTGTGGCACAGTGACCTATTTTTAACTAAAAATAAATAATGTGTACTCATAACCAGTGTAATTTCTTCATTCTGTCAGCCGTGTCTGGTCTGATAAATTATTATCATAAATTATTGGCATCATTCTCTGATGTGTTTACTGCTGCAAAGGTGGGGCAACCTGTCATTCACGTCACAATAGCAAGCAAACCACAATCATTTCCCGATGGACCACATCAAGACTCCTGCCCTACATTTGCTCTTGTTTGAGAAGCTGCTTCACTCTGATATACGTCACAATAGGGAAGAAAAGACTATTGCAACTTCCATTTTATGCCGATTTTAAAGGGGTCATGAACTGGCTTTTTAAATTTTATTATATTGTTGTCTGAGGTCAACTTTTGACGTTCGCTTGGTTTTTACATTCAAAAACATCAAAATGTAATAGACTATTTTCTACCCTAGTTTTGAACCTAGCTGAAAAACGCTCGGTTTTTATGGGCACCTCACACTGAAAACTTGGAAATAAACACCCGTTTCAGACGTTTTCAGGGTTGACGTTTTCAGGGTATTCTTATAATATGATGACCTCTTAGATGTCAAAAGCTCAAGGAAAATTTGATTTCTCAGTTCATCACCCCTTTAAGGAATGTCCTGTCTCTCGTCAACAGGTGTCGGAGCACTGAGAGCTCTAGGGGATGGTGCTCACCTCTCCCACCTGGCAAGACGCAGCCCCACCCAGTATGCCCCAGTCACTGCCGCCCTGCAGCAGAACAGACATTCAAGCTTCTTCAACAAATGTAAAGCATGCTATGATATGCTTTGTTTTGATGATTTTAGATTATCACCTGCCTGTACTGTACCATAAGTTGCACAATTGACAAGTTTCCAATCCTCATAGCGCAAAACATCTCGGCCCAGCTTTACAAATAATGTAAAGCCCCTAGATATTGTGAAATGGTCTGTAAAATGATACATTTTTATTGGTATTAATTACATCATATGTTGTTTATTCTTTTAATTATTCATTTTTTTTCAAGCATCACGTTTATTTTTCCAATCTACTGGTCACAATTAAAACAAAAACATCTGCTTAACAGCCCCTTTATTCTAATATATGCAACATCTCTTTTGCTTGTCTGCTTTCATACGGACCTGCTGGTTGAGACATGAGCAGTTTTTCATTAAAATTGTGCAAGCTTAAGGAAATAATTATAAAGAAAAATATGTGCATCCAAAAACTTTTTTGTGTGTTTAAATCTTTTAGAACTGCATAGGGATGTGCCTTCAGCATCTCTCTTGCAGATGCTGTGGTTTTGTCTACCAGCATAAGTGTGTTTTTGAATGCTTCGGTTTTATTTGCGTTAGTGTTTATTGGGGATGTTTGGTTGTCAGATAGAATTATGAAATTTTTTGAGCCGCTTTTGTTGGAATCGGATGCTTCATTAGGCCTGGCAGGCCTCTCGGTCTCATCTAATTAAGTCCTAATTAAATCAAAACAACATCAAACAACTCCCAATGTCCCAGATTACCCAACCCCTCGACACACACTCACACACAATATGGATAAAATGTAATTCTTGCATGGTAAAACCAACTGAAATTTACATTTTAGTGTGCACTGTGCAGTTGTTAAATACACTGGTTAAAACGATACCAAGGGGTTATTTATTCTTCACCTTATTTGAGCATTTTTGGGTGCTAATAGACTGTTAGTGATGTGGCTCTAGGTGTGTGTGATTTTTATTCACATCCATTTATTCCCTTAGTGACAGCGGATGAGCTTTGGCGGGGTGTCTTAGCCGAGTCCGGTGCTGGTGGCCGAAAGGGAAGAGGAAAGAGAACCAAACGTAAAATGAAGAAAGATCTCAACAGAGGCCAGAACCTTGGAGAAGGTACATCCCAGTTTAAGACTTCTAAATTATCTCTGTTATAATTGTGTAATTCTCACCATAATAGTTGACATTATCATTAATCAAACACTGTATAAGCATTAATATATATGTGTGGACAAGTAAATGCCGATGTACCATTGATTTTATGGACCTGTTTTTGCAGCATACAAATGATCTGAGTGAGCTTGTGTAGTAAACTTTTAAGGCAATGTATGTCTCCATTAGAGCCGTGCTATTATGGATAAATTGAGAATGGCAATGTTTTTGTTTAAAGTAGAGATCACTATTCTGAATAGGCAACTAAATAAATTTACTAGAGGTTCAGAGTCAGACATAATGTTGATTGCTGCTGTCTTTAAAAAAAATTCATCAATTTGAATTCATTAAAAAAGCAGTTTGAATGAATGATTCAGTCAAAGACTTTACTTGTTTCTAGGGCTGCACGATTAATCGCAATAAACCCGCAGACGATTTGGCAAAGGCTGCTTTTCTCTGCAGTGCAGTT
Organism: Cyprinella venusta; assembly: GCA_038021265.1. Taxonomy (NCBI): domain Eukaryota; kingdom Metazoa; phylum Chordata; class Actinopteri; order Cypriniformes; family Leuciscidae; genus Cyprinella; species Cyprinella venusta. The sequence continues at coordinate 14,712,295 of CM075875.1, forward strand.
GAAAGGTAGTAAATTCTCACGCTCAGCGCTCTCACGCAGATACGATAAATAAGCCCCGTCGCAGAAATAGAAGAATGTGCATCATCATTCCAGGAAATCCCTATTACTGTAGTTGAAAGATTGAAATGCTTTGATTAAACATGACTTCTAAATACACAATCGAGAATCCTATTGAACCGTGACCTTAGAATCGAAAATGTAATCGAATCAAGGATTTGGAGAATCGTGACATCCCTAGTAAATTGCGATTTAATCGCGCAGCTTGTTTAGTTTCCAGAGAATTAAAGGGATACTCCACTTTTTCTGGAAATAGGCTCATTTTACAACTCCCCCAGAGTTAAACAGTTGAGTTTTACCGTTTTCGGATGTATTCAGCTGATTTTTTTTATATTTTGAAGAATATCAATAACCAGACAGTTTCTGGTCTCATTGACTTCCATAGTATATATTTTTTCCTACTATGGAAGTCAATGAGACCAGAAACTGTCTGGTTACTGATATTTTTCTAAATATCAGAAAATCAGCTGAATGGATTCGAAAACGGTGAAACTCAAATGTTTAACTCTGGGGGGGGTTGTAAAATGAGCCTATTTCTAAAAAAAAGTGGAGTATCCCTTTAAGCATTTTGGAAGTCGCCTGTTGCTACCTACTGGTGTAACAATGTAATTGATACAATCTTTATTTAAATTGTCAAGTTACTTTCAAAATGTGATTTACTCTCGCTATCGTAGACATCACTGTTTATGTGTGGACTATAAACTTTATACAAGTACTTGAACATTTGAATGTTTTTAACATATTATATTTTTTGAAAAGACTGTTTGTGAAGACGTTTCATACCTATACACATGACAACTGTTCTCTCTGGCTCAGTGGCAGCACCAACACAAAAAGTTTGCTGTGATCATACTTGTCAAAAGTTTAAAAGTCATATAGCCGAATCCTTCGTCATTTAGAAATAAAAGCATGTGGGTGTTTTAATCAAGATTGTGATCTTTTAACGATTAATCATGCAGCTCTGGTCTGCATAGTACATCAAACATTAATGAAAATGCTGTTTAATAATAAACTAAAAAAAAAAAACAACTACTTTTATTACCAGCCGCAGATTTGGTTTTCTCTGGACAGATTTAAGGCCAACACTAGATTAAAATGGCTATAAACATCAGTAACCATTAGCTGTCCATTTCTTGAGGTGTTTGCGCCCACCATTTCAGTTAATGAATATCAATCACGGCTTCAAGTTTAGAGGTTTATATCTGCCGTTGGAATCTAACCTTCTTCTAAGCTGACATAACTCACTGAGTGCCACAGTTATCGAGTGGCATTATTTACTTTCACTTAAAAAGACCTCAGGGGAATCTATCGATTTCTTTTTCTCCCTCTCTCACACTCTCTCATGGAGGCTTTTTTCGAAAGAAAGTAGAAACCTATAGTAATGTTAAGTGCATGCACTTAAATGGTATCTTGCGTCCTTTTCAGGTCGCGCTGGATACCTGTGGCCCGGTCTGAATACTCCGTTATATAAGGATGGGTCTGTCCAGAAACCCTCGCAACGGGGAGACGCAGAGCAGAAGAAGGTGGCAGCAGCCCTGCAACTCCAGAGGGATGAATGGGAAAAACGCAGGAAGACCAAGATAAAGAAAGAGAGGGGCTGGACCGGCTACTCCTGGGGTGGGATAAGCCTGGGCCCGCTGGACCCGGGGCCCAACGGAGGTGTGTGTACTTTTTTGATTTGTCCCATTCTACTGACAATTCTTGGTCAAAGAGATGTATAGCTGTATACTTGATTCATAATGAATGTATTTGAAATGGGCAAACACTTTTTTTATTAAAAAGTGTGTATACAATCTTTGACCATGCGCTTCGGTTGCACTCAGACACGGCGAAACGAGATGCAGAAAGTGCAATCTCTTTGTAATTTACACAGCTGTTCATCTCTGTTCTACCGCTCATCATCTTGCCGCGTAAATGTATTTCCTGCCATCTGATTGGCTGATGGGATGTAGGTGCAATCTTCAGTAGTCATGGTGATGGATTGCCCAATGACGGTGAGGCATGGAGTCTAAATCATGTTTAGATCTCTTCCAACAACTTCTCACCCCTGAGTCACAACAGCAACACCTACCCCTTTAAATCGAGGAAATATGCTTGTCTCTCACAGGCAAAATGAAACGCCTCTAATGAGTTACTGCAGCAACAGCAGAGCCCTGGGGTTAGAGGTCATAACAGAAAACTCACCTAATCTCATTTAATGTGTTTGCTGTCCCTGATGAAAAACAAATAGGCTATGTGAGCCCTTTTCACAATCTCAACCTGTGCTAATGACCTTTGCTGTTTATCGTCATTTATAACAAGTTGTGACCGTGCTTTGTCCCTTGTTTTTTCTTTTAGAAACTTACGAAGATTTTGACTCGCGCGTCATAGAGGTGAGTACGAACAGAGCCATGTATTTTGTAAACATGAAACTGCATGCGTTTATCCCCCCCTTAATTACATTTTTGTAGTTTATAAAGGCCATTCTACAGATGAATGTTGTAAATTAAATTTTGGACAAACACTATGATCTGTGTGTTGTATCTGTCCCTGTTCAAATAAACCATAAATAAATTCATGGGTGAAAGGGAAAATACTTACTCAGGATTTGATTGGATTGTGAATTTTTATAAGTTAATATTGTTTTCCTGTACCTATGGCAAGAGAGTAAGTTTTTGTGCTGGTTTGGCCTTTCTGGTAGATTTATCTACACAATATGCTGCATATTGTTTTTTTTTTTAGAAACAAAAATGTTAAATTGATCAAAAGTGACTGTAAAGACATTTCTAATGTTACAAAAGATTTGTCAAATTCGGTTCTGTTAAACTTTTTATTTATCAAAAAATCTTGTAAAAATATAACCACTATTTCCACACAAACTATCCGTTTATAATTAAAGGAGAACTCCGGCACAAAATGAACCTTTGGTCTAATAAAACATCGGTACCTAGTCAATCGTTCTCTGAGATTTGTTTTCATGATAATCGAATGTAAAGAGTTTTATCTCTAAAAACTGTTTAGTGTATAATGCTAGTACTGGGGGGCTTTTACTAAGTAAAAAGAAATCACTAGTTTATACCACTAACAAGGCTCAAAATAGCCCCACACTAACACAGTAACATAACGAGGGTCCATCCATGCAAAACGAAGCATTGAGAACTTTGTACGTGTGCAGACCGTTTAATAAGAAGATACTTTGTAAAGACAGTTCACTTCATCAATACAGACAGGAGCCATCTTAGAAAATAGTCTCGATAAGTCGATCCCCGAACGCCGGACATACAGTTCAGAAGTTCGCTGAACTTCATACAGTTCAGCTCACTCAGCACGACGTTCGTGGTTTGACTTGTCGTGACTGTTTTCCCAAGATGGCTCCTGTCTATATACACGAAGTGAACTGTTTACACAAAGTGAAATATCTTCTTATTAAACGGTCTGTACACTTACACTTGCATGTATGGACCGTCATTATGTTACTGCGTTGGTGTGGGGCTATTTTGAGCCTTGTTAGTGGTATAAACTAGCGATTTCTTTTTACTTAGTAAATGCCCCCAGTACTAGCAATAAAACTCTTTACATTCGATTATCATGTAAACAAATCTCAGGGAACGATTGACTAGGTACCAATGTTTTATTAGACCAAAGGTTCATTTTGCGCCGGAGTTCTCCTTTAAGCAGCGCAATTACTTGATAAAACTAAGAAATGTTTCTTGAGCAACAAATCAGCATATTAGAATGATTTCTGAAGGATTATGCGACACTGAAGACTGGAGTAATGATGCTGAAAATTAAGCTTTGCCATCAGAGGAATAAATGACATTTTAAAACAAATTTAACACTTAGATTTTCCCTTTGCTTCTTTTCACCAAAGTCGTCACAGTGCGTTTTTGGATTGCTTAATCCACAAAGGATACACACTACGTTGCCTTAGAATTGCCAAAATGAAGTAAAATACTTCAAGAGGCAGCATCACTTTGCCTACTATTTGGAAACAGCCTTTATGTCAAGAAAATGCTGCTTAGAAAGGTAGCTAAATAGGTTTGAAATGGAGCTAGTGAGATGATGTCAAAAAGATGTTCTTTGGAGATATTTGCAACATGTCATCTTTTTTGAATTCACAAGAATCGTGTTATTGTTTGGTGTGTGTATCTCCCTCGTGTATGTGATTGCATGTGTGTATTTCAAGGCTACCGAACCACTCTCTTATAAACTCCTAAATGGGAGGCAGTCGTTGCACAAAATCTGCTCTGCACAAAATTATCATGTAGTGTGTAGTATCAGGAGAATTATCTAATTATACACAACAATGAACATTTGATAAACAAATCTCTGTATAGAGCCCCTGGCTGGCACCACAAGACTCATTTGGCAGAGAAATGTTGCTGAGTTTAGAAAGGAAATCAGTACAACAATTCACCTCAGGTCCTCTGCTCTCTTTCACTCTTTTTGCTCTACTGCATTCTCTGTCTTTCTTTTGTCCTCTGATTCTTTCATTTACATAAAGCCTCGTTTGGAAAGAAGTGGACAGCTTTACAGCCAAAGCATTTGATGAACACTGCAAGGAATCAAAACGAAGGCTGATGATTTAGGGGAATCATCCTCTTTTCTCTTTCTCTCATTAGCTGTCTTTCAGAACCTAGTGATCTGCCTCGTTGCTGTGGTAGATTTCCCTTAAGCACCTGCCCTAAGTTAACCTGGGGCATCTCTTAAACTTTAAAAAATTTGTGCTAGGTGGAAACGTACTTACTTGGTGTTAAATTAATTAATTCGATAATAACTGAATCAAATCCACCTTGGATTTATTATTATTTTTTTCACTGTGCTTGTGTGTTCATTATAGGATTGCTTACTCTATAAAGGTTGCTTGCGAAGCTGCCAAAAGGATGCATTTTGAGAGGTTGCGTAATTAAGTTTTTGAAACAGACTTCACGACAGGAATGTTGCCGTGATGCTTTAAAATACTGCCCAAGAAAAGAAAAGAACTATTCTGTTGCTCTGTCTTTTCCCTTCTCTCTCGTAACGTCATTTTGATTGACGTTTTTGGGCCACTGGCAAAAGTGACCAGAATGAACCACCACAGACTCTGAGTCAGACCCCCTCAGTCTTTTGCAGTGTCCAGCACATTAGCTCTGAGTCTGGAGAACAACATATCGCATGTGACCGGGCACATGGTGGCGTGTTGTCCTCGCGTTACCCCCAGAGCTTATGAGAGAACCCAGTACACACACAAGCGAGCTTGCACAGAAATGAAGCTGTTTTCTTGCTGTTCTCCAGGACCTCCATCTCTATGGATGCAGATTAATTTGAAAATCTTGGTGACATTATCTGACATGAATTTAAAGTGCTGCGCTTTTCCTTTCCTCCCATCTTGCAGTCTCCTGGGTGTCCTAGACAAGCCACAAGTAAATTCTGAAAGAGCTCAAGTACTTATAAAGCCACATTAATTACGCCAAGTAATTCCTGTAAACCCAAGAACCTCTCCCAAGGACACACAATGTCTGCCAAGAGGAAGGGAGCCATAGTGCTCTAGAGCGGATGATACATGGGCAAGACTGAGAGAGCGAAACAGACAGAGGAGGGCAAGAGAAATGGCTGATAGTTAAAGGATGGTGATAAAAATATAGAATGGTTATGAAGATAAATTTAAGCAAGATGAAGAATTTTACAGTTTAGGATCTCATATGCAGTTCATCATTACATTCCCCTTTACTGCGTCTTACACACCATTTCAGTCACACTTAACATTGTCAAGTTAATTACATTGTTATTGTCATACTACTCTTTAGATGCATTTACACCTTAAAATTGACTGTCTACTGCATTAAAAAACACTTAACAACCAGTTTTAGATGTAGCAAGACCAAATAATGCAATGCGTTTTAATTTTCATTAAAATTATTTATGAATTAAACAAAATGTTACTATAAGAAGTATTACTCTCTGTAAAATGTTTTTTTTCTTTAAAGTAATATAACTGTAAACATTTTACATTTATATATATATATATATATATATATATATATTATTTTTCCTTGAGCTGCATACAGAGATGGAGTGGTTGCATTTCAATGAAATTATAATTGCGGGTTAGAACATCAGTTGCAGTGATTGCATAATAACATGACCTAGACCAAGTACAGCTAATAAGCAGATGTGTACAGTTATGCGTCTAAACAAACCTGTCATTATTTTGAACTGTTTGTGTTCAGTATTCCTTCAGATGAACAAATGTTTTGCTTTTACTCAAGGTGGTGTGCATGTGTTTGTCTAAGCAGTCTGAACAGATGGCATGTGTTTCAGCATCACACTGACCAAATGCAGGTGGGAGTCTCCCCCACCCATCTCTCCCTCTTTTTTTAAGTAAACATTGTTGTTATTTTTGTCCCCTGTCATCATTTTTGTTTACTGCTTCCATTTGAATAGCACAGTGTGCCATTACTGAGACCTCAGTGATCTAGAAACCGAGCAAATGACTAGAGTGGATTTTAGAGTGTCAATCACTATTTCACACTTACTTAGATCGCTAGATATTATAAAGTATTTCATTGGATGCACATATGCAGTGGTTCTCAACCTGGGAGCACAAGAGATACAGATGGGTTTGTGGATGATAGTTTACATACTTGGATTCTAGAAATAATTTAGCGTTTTAAATAACATTTATCGATGTTACTGGCATGCATCGAGGTAAAAATACTTAGTAGTAAAATTAGTTAATCTTAAGTGGATGGATCATTTGGAGTCAGTGTGACCTTAAGCCCTAAGCTTTTGAACAGTGTTGTATTTTTCAGTTATGCTTCTGCAATGAGATCCCAAAGTGTAGATTTTAATTGAAGTTGGATTTCAAAAAGTGACAAAGGGTTAAGAAGAATCACTGATAAACTGGAAAAAAAAACAGCTGAACATGTGAAATTGAATGATACTGAAGATTTAGGACCACCCTTGGCAATCGTATTCATCGTATTCAAAAATTAAAAATTTGGCACGTTTTTTTAACCATTGTCACAAGAGAGATAAATACATTTCTTTTGTTTCTTATTTAGCTGTTTACTATAGAGATGTTAAACTCCCTAGTATTTGCATGCAGAACTACCTCTTGTAGTAATGCTTTATCCTCACACAACCATGCCTATTTAATGATGAACTGTATGAAAACTAGAGCCAGACCGATATATCGGCCGGCCGATATTAGGCATTTTCCAAAATATCGGTATCGGCAGTTATAATGGCTGATAAATGAATATTTAAAAATAAAATAAAAACGGACGAAACATGCTTCTATCATCTCTTCTTGGGCTGTTATATTGAAAATGTATGTTTTACAATTTTCAGTATGATGTTATCTATTGCTAAATTATGGCTCATCATAGACTAGCTAACCACAAAGCTAGCTAATGGCACCATCATCAGTGGAGGACCGCTAACGTTAACATTAATGAGCTTGGAAACCACAATGAACTTTTTCTGCCTAAATAAAGTAATGATTACTGTATTTATAACTAGCATATCTGTAGTTACAGTCCCTGCATTGTAAAATGTAAGTTATACTTGCGAGGAGTGAACATTTAGACATAGAGAAAAAGTATCAAACGTATCTTGTGCAGAAAAGTTAGCTTTTCTTTTACACGTGTGTGAAATCCAACAATATTTAATAAAAATAATTATATCGGCCGATATATCGGAGTATAGGATTTTAAAACCCAAAAATATTTGTATCGGTATCGGCCTTCAAAATCCTTTATCGGTTGGGCTCTAATGAAAACCAAATGAACCATGCAGTGTGGATAAACCATGTAAAGTATCATCTGTCAGTATAATACTTTATAATAAAAAAGAGGAGACTACTGCAGCTAAGGTTTTACAGCAAGGCTTTCTTGCAGAATATGATGAGTATCAATGTAAATATAATAATGAAACAAGATATGGCACTTCAAAGGATTGCTGACTGCTGGTTTGACACAATCAGCTATACAACTTTTGTGCTTGAGTTTTATGAACAGTCTTAAATCCACCCTACAATGTCCTCTGAACATGTTTAGTTCTTGCCAGTGGGTGGCTTTTTCTTTCAGCACAAAGATCTCATCATATCAATAATACTCCTACAGCTAACCTTACATAACCGATTTCAGTAACTAGCGGGAGAAAGAACGCTTTTATTCTGTTTTACTTTATACTATACAATTACACACAAATCTACCGCCTAGAGTGTGTGTGAGACGACAACTGCAAAACAATAAGGCTTGCACCTTGGAACCTATTTAAAGGTTTGCGTTCTCGATTCACCAGGCACTTGTGCAGATGAACTGCCGGATCGCATTAAGGATTTTCTTTTAATATAGTGTCATGTTAGTGGCCCCTAAGTTCATAACTGATGATCTTTGCAATGAAAGTGAATCAATCAAAACTAACTTTAGCTGTACAATAACTCTTATTATAGAGCTGCTGTAAAGCTGCTTTGAAACAGTCCATATTGTTAAAAGTACTATCAGAGCCGTCGCAGGGGCTGTGCGAACTGTGCAACCGCACAGGGCCTAGCGCCACTAGGGGGCCTCACAATCCAGCCGGGTTCCCCCCGCTTTCGATTTTTTTGATGTGTAAATTTCATCAGGGGGAAAGAACTAATTGCTAATGGGAGTGTTTTCTGAGCACCAGTTTCATAGGTAACAGCCAGCCTGTCTTCAGAACACCCCCCTTTTTTCACTTTTTTGGAAGAAACCCACTTGAGACAGATTAAAGAAAGTACTAGAAGGCCTTCGTCTTGTGGTTTGCTGAGTATTAATTTAATGAGCGTTTAATTTACTGTTAGTCTTCCTTTACCATGTCAAAGACGTCGGCAGTGTGGTAGAATTTTTACGAAAATAGATAATGGAAGAAAGTCGAATGCAAAGTTTGCGTGAATCGCATTTCAAGTTCACACAGGGCCTTCTACCCCACCTACGACGGCACTGAGCACTATTAAATGAAGGTGACTTGACTTGCAGTATTTGAGATGCGTTTGAATCATGGTTTGAGTGGAGCGTATTAGCCTTTTCCAATGGGTTCTAACTGCCTCCTGCTGGTTGCTTTAAGGAAGTACACTTAACTGAAATTGAGCCCCTGCAGCTATTGACCATCATATGTGATGTTTGTTATTTGATTGACAGCTCAAGAGTGTGTTTAATGTCACGGCCAAAGAGAGCAGGAAGAGATCCATCAGTGCTCTGGTCGCTGTGGGCAATGGAAATGGAGTCGCAGGTAAATCCGGACAGATGCACCTTTATTGATGATTCTCTAGGCTGAATTTCTTTATCTTAATTATTTTTTGTTGTTTTTCAGCATTTTTAGCAATAATTTCACTCATTCAATCCATATCATAAAAATTGATTATTTATAAACAAAATATAAGATTAATAATAATAATGTATAAATAAAACATTATTATAAATATATTGTTTTTAATAATAATAATAGTTATTATTAATATATTATTTATATCACACAATAAATGGCCTATCTTATTGCTAGTCTATGAGCTTGATTTAATATAATATATTATCAATAAATATTTACACTCTGCAACTCCTGCCCTTCATTTAGTGAGAAAGTCTTGTGTGTTGACAGCAGGTGTTCTTTGTTAAAAGGATACTCCACTTTTTGGGGGAAATAGGCTCATTTTACAACTCCCCCAGAGTTAAACAGTTGAGTTTTACCGTTTTCAAATGCATTCGGACGATTTTCTGATATTTAGAAGAATATCAGTAACCAGACAGTTTCTGGTCTCATTGACTTCCATAGTAGGAAAAATATATACTATGGAAGTCAATGAGACCAGAAACTGTGTGGTTACTGATATTCTTCTAAATATATATTAAAAAAAATCGTCTGAATACATTCAAAAACAATAAAACTCAACTGTTTAACTCTGGGGGAGTGGTAAAATGAGTCTTCCAAAAAAAGTGGAGTGTCCCTTTAAAGTAGGCTCAACTAGTTCAGACAACTCACTGACTAGTCGGTTTTGAAAATATGCACTTTTGCACTTAAGTCTGGAGTATATGGAACAATGCAGTAGTTTAATATGAGGTTGGGAAAAATACAATGGCCATAATCGGTGTCGATGAGCTGTTTTGTTCTCTGCAGGGTTTGCACTGGGGAAAGCAGCAGACAAAAACACCGCACTTAGAAAAGTAAGCCACAAGTCACATGCATACATTATTTCACGCCCACCCAAAGTCACATAACGGACGCTCATTGCAGGCACAATTCTCCTCTCGAACAACCTGAGGTTAAATGACTTGCTCAAGGGCACAATAATGACAGAACTGGGCTGTGAGCTCAATAACTCCTCAGTTCCCATGGCACACTTTTGGCACATGCACAGATTTGAACCTTCAGCATTTCAGTGTTAGAGCTACCAAATCAGGTTACAGTGAAATCATCTTGACATTAAATATGCTGCTTTGTTTCACAGGCAAAGAACCGAGCCATGCATTATCTCTACTACATCGAAAGATACAACAACCATACCAGTGAGTCACACTCTACTCTGTGTGTGTGTGTGTGTGTGTGAGTGTTACACACGTGTGATATTGTCTATCAGTCCTGTATATGTGCTTTTGTGCAGTTTAAGACGATTCTAGCAAGGATTCTACTGTCTGTCGCAGCATTAATCATTTACATATGTAGTTTCCATGTTTTAATGTTTGTATTTTGAGAGCCTCTTTTTTGGAGGGTGGGTGATGTATATCGAATTCATTTAAGTTAACTTTTCAAAAGTTTATGTAATGGAAAAGGTAAAATTTCACAATGTTACTGTTTTTACTGTATTTTTTTTAATCAAATTTGGTTAGCATAAGACTTTTCAAAAGCAAAAATACTAAACTTTTCAACAGGGGTTTATACTCGAGTGAGAAAGTGTCATGACTGAGTTTGCAGAATCCTCTTTCTTTGTGTTGTCAATGTCTATCTTTTCATCCTCATGTGCAGTATATCATGACATGGAGTCAACGTTTAAAAGGACCACACTCAGAATGAAGAAACAGAACAAAGGTAACTCACACAATCAATCATCGTTAGCAATTATTGTCAAGCAAATATATCAGATTTCCCTTCATGTCAAGTCTGAGCCACAAATTGAAATTATGATGTTCGTATTTGAGATGGAGTTCTGAGTTCAGCTCTGATGTGAAAGCCCAGATATGCAATGTGACGATAAACAATTTTAATAAAAATGTACCATTAATGAAAATGCCAAGATAAAAAATAGCAAGGTATTAATAATGCACACGGTTTGTAATCTACTACCTAATCACATATAATGGTCTTAGTTAAAACGTACTCCCCCAAAAAAATGCCATAACTCGTACTCTCCATAATTCTACCATCATGTCATTCCAAACCTGTTTTTTTTTCCTTTGGAATATATTTTGAAGAATGTTGGTAAACAAACAGTTTTGGTTACTGTTGACTTCCACTGTATGGACAAAAAATGGACCTGAAACTGTTTCGTTACCCACATTATTAAAAATATCTAATATGCTCCACAAAAGAACGAAAGGCATAGAGCACCATAAGTACGAGTAAATGATGACCATGTTCATTCTGGATGGACTCCAGACTATCTTTAAGTTATTTTTGTTCATTCAAATTGTGCCATTTAAGTCTCAATAAAATGACCTGATATTAATGAACATGACCATATTTACAAAGTCTTGACTAAATTTTGTTTTCAAAAATAAAAAAAACTTACTAAATAAAAGCATGTAAAAAGATCTTTACCTTCTCGCTCTATTGTTTTCTCTCTACCAGGTTATGGTCTGCATTGTCACCGGGCAGTGATCACTCTCTGTAAACTGATAGGGATAGAGGATATGTACGCAAAAGTAGAAGGTTCGGTCAACCTCCTCAACATCACCAGGGCTCTCTTCCATGGCCTGGCCAAACAGGTGAGAGATAATAACAGTACCATCACCTATAAGATCAGGGTTTGTACACATCTCAGTGGATTGTTTGATAAAACTGGCTTGTAACTGACTTTCTCTCCCCTGTCCCTCTACAGGAAACTCATCAGAATCTATCTGATAAGAAGCAGCTGAATGTGGTGGAGTTCAGGGCCGAACAGGGTCCTCTGCCCATCGTGGTGGCACGACCGCAGCTCGGCGCCCGAAAGGAACCTGAAGCTGAGAACGATGTGCCTAACCCACGTCTGCACTGGGCTGATGTGAAGGCTGCACAGGGTGTTAAGAGATCAGTGTGGGCAGGGGTTAAAAGGACCATCTGGTGATCTAAACTGGGATGTCCTGCTAAAATGCACTGCAGGCCGACTCACTTGTATTGAACTGACAATCGTTTGCTGGGAATAGTGTCACATGTGCTTGGATTGGAACCATGCTGCTAAACTACCATTTGACCAAACAGTAAAAGTTCAGAAGTAGCCCCAGAAATGTGTTGATGTTCCATACACAAGAATGAGGAGCTTGGAAGTGAATGCAGACTTTGTTCTCACTTACCTACACATGACTAAAAACTGTAAATGCACCAATAAATCTACATTAAAACCCCTTTACATGTCAGCTTTAGTTTTTTGTATAAAAAGCTTACCAGCTGGATGTGGGATTTTCCCTACATTACTAAAAAGTTATGTAGGGAAAATCAGACACTTGAATGCAACTCTCAAAAGCTGATCTCACATCATACAAGCTTTAAAAAAAGAAAAGAAATAAATTACACTTTACAAAATGCATTGAATATAAGCTATTTGTCATATTTACAGGCCAAACATTACCAGCCTCTGGAAATAATTACACAGGGAATTATGTCTAGTTTGTATTCTTTTATTAAAATATGATGTTGTTCATAGTGTGTAGTAGCTACATATAAAAAATGTGTTTATCTGTTACAAAGATATAAGACGTATACAAAAAATCCTCATGTTTCTTCATCTGCATCTACACAGGGGGAAGTCATACTAGTACAGATACCTGTACATACTAGTACAGAATTTTAAAAAGTTTCCCTTCTACCAAATATAAGAAAGCATCATCATTACAGAAGCAATAAGGTCAGAATAATCTATGAAAAGTGTAAATGGGATTATTCCATCATGATTGCTGTGGTTTTTGAGTAGAGGGCGCTCAGAACTGACCCCTGAGATTCTTCTCTCTCAGCCCCCAATAGTTTTACAATGTTTTTTAAATTGTCAAAAGTATTTCCTTTTGATCAGATTCGTTGATTAGAAGGATTTCCACCGCAAAGCAGAAAGGATGCAGTGGATGAAGTAAAGCAATGTGGCAATATAAGAGAACACCTGAAGGAGAGAGGGGGGAAAAGGTCAGTCAAAAATTTGATCTTTAAACCACTTTAAAAGTCATTTTAAAAATAAAAAATGCCCATGAATTTTTGGATTTGCTAAAGATCACCTTTAAAGGGATACTCCACTTTTGTTGGAAATAGGCTGATTTTACAACTCCCTCAGAGTTAAACAGTTGGGTTTTACCGTTTTCGAACGTATTCAGCCGATTTTCTGATATTTAGAAGAATATCAGTAACCAGACAGTTTCTGGTCTTATTGACTTCGATAGTGGGAAACAAATATACTATGGAAGTCAATGAGACCAGAAACTGTCTGTTTACTGATATTCTTCTAAATATCAGAAAATCTGCTGAATACGTTTGGAAACGGTGAAACCCAACTGTTTAACTCTGGGGGAGTGGTAAAATGAGCCTATTTCCAAAAAAAGTGGAGTATCCCTTTAACAGTGTTTATAAATGATTAGTGTTCCCCCATCCTCTCCTCCCAATTAACTGAAGCCTGAATTTTCTGTCCATATGCTTATATCACTTCATTTGATATTTATTCTATTTTTAAATGCATTTTTTGGGAGATTTTTATAAATTAAATAACTAGATTTTATAATCAATAATATAATTTAAGCACATTCATCACATTATTACAACTTAAATACAAAATGCAATTATTTACAGTATTTAATATGTTAATTTAATATGGAAAAAATTGTAATAACTTGTCAAAGACACTTGTCAAAAAAGCCTCACACTGGTTGTCTCTGCTAAAAAAAAATATATATTATTCCATGACTCTTACCACTAGATGGCCGTGTAGCTCTATATAGAGCACATAAACTGGTCCCACTAAAGTCAGTTAGCTTCAGTTGTTCAGTATGAATTCGGGTATGTTTTTAAACATTTAAATCATTTTTAGTAAAGTTTTAGCATTTTTAGTTTTAATTGTGAGCCTTTTTTAGGTTTATGTTGTTCTGTATTGTGTTCAAATCTAACTAACCACTGATTGATTTTTATTAAACAACAACATCATTGCCCCCGTTATATGAAAAAACAATTAAAAAAAAAAAAAATTCAACCTCAACATAAAAAAACAAAGTGTATGTATTTTGTGCTTACCACAGCTGCAATGTCGATTTGATAGTACTTAAAGGGATAGAATACTGGAGTAGCTAATTTCATGCCGATGGTCACATAAGCCAGGATCACTGAGGCGCTCAGATAGAACACAACAGCAATAAGGTGATAGATAAAGTCCTGCACACAGAAGACATCAAAGCCAGTTTGTTTATACATTAGTGGTTGGTCGTTATTGGCATTAACATCAGACTTTTATCGGGCGATTAAAAAAATATCGCCATTAATCTATTCTCAAAGTTGGGTTGGAAGCTGAGTCTATGCAAGCTATGATGACTTTCACCTTGATATTTTAGCGCAGATGTACCTTGCTGAATTGCACTGTAGGGGGCATTTAAATTTAATACCAATATAATGATTGTCTTTTTATTCATACTCCCTTAATAAACGAGTCCAGACATAAGATCAATGTGTTTTATATAAAATAAGTGGGAAATGCACATCCATAACGGACGTGACACAAAAAACTTTAACTTTTAGGTGGAAAAAGTACCAAAACAAGTAATACTACCCACCGGATGAAGGGTTGGCTCTCAACAGAACATAAAATACTCTTTTTTTTTTTCGTGTACGCGTTAAGGCCTATGAGGGAAAAACAATGATATGTGACAATTGGCTTTATGCACAGCTGCACTACTTCCTGAACTTCAGCCAGCTCCTTGTTTCCTGTCTGCCATTATTGGACAAACTTGATTAATTCAGGTGTGCCCGATTATTATTGTTGTGACTACTGAGGTCAGACACACCTGGATTAATCAGTTTGTCCAATAATTGCATACAGGAGGGAAGGAGCTGGCTGAAGTTCAGGAAGTATTGCAGCTGTGCATTAAGACAATTTCCTGTTACAGACGTGAGTGCTCTGAAGCGGCACTGAAAGACTGCTTTAAAACTTTCACAGAGACATCAAACATAAAGCACAGAGCTTTTCATTAAAGTGAATTTTGTTTTGTATTAATTGTCTCTTAATATTAATCAGTGTTTCATCACCCAATTGCTTGGATTTAATAAATTGCAGACAATAGATAATCACGACACGGAGGGGCCGGCTCGTGACCCGGAGCTCATAAATGAACCAAAACACTGTTATAAGGAAGGCCTACTTGCGTCAGGAGTACAGTGGGTGGTGTGAGTTGCGAATGTATAATGTAGAGAATAGTTACGAAAATGGAGAGGAAATATAGGCCTAAATCTGGCGCTTTTAAAAAGAAAAGAACGAGATAGTCTTTGTGTTTTATTTAACATAAGCTTACTTGGTTCAACAAGTGACACATTACAAATGCATTCATCAGATGTTTTACTTTTTTTTTTAATTTAAAATGATTTGTTAGCAGAGGGGTTATGAACCTCCGCCCCCACTGTACTGAGAGTCTAGCTCCGCCCCCACTGTACTGAGAGTCTAGCTCCGCCCCCACTGTACTGAGAGTCTAGCTCCGCCCCCACTGTACTGAGAGTCTAGCTCCGCCCCCACTGTACTGAGAGTCTAGCTCCGCCCCTGTTCTACTCCGTCCCCAAACTCTTTTTTTTTTTAAATAAAATCTACAATTAATACAATTACACATTGTAATATATTATAATTATTTTTTGTGGGTTAGATAAAGTGGAAATAGGCCCTTGAAATTATTGCAGATTACCCCTTTTTTTCTTCAGTGTATGTTTTAGTGTGCAACTGTGTATGTATGTGTATAATTTTAAGGCCCCCCTCTGGACACCGCAATAAAAATGTTCGATAGGCCCAAATCATACACACACACACACACACACTCACACTATAATCTGTTCTCTGCTCACCGCTGTAGCCCAGGCGCTGCTGTTTTTGTGCCCTCCACATGCGAAGATAACGAGCCAGAGGAAGGTCATCACAAAGCAGAAGACTGATACAAACATCACCCATCCCTGAGGGTTATTCTCAGTCACATGTGTGGATGCCACCAGGATCCATACTAACCCTCCAAACACCTGTAGGTCAAACACACATGCAAATTCAGTGCAGTAATTTGCGCATGCCCAAAGTACAACCAACCAGACAAGACCTTTGATTTAGATTAGCCGTTAAAGGGATACTCCACTTTTTTTATGAAATACGCTCATTTTACAACTCCTCCTAAGAGTTAAACTGTTGAGTTTTACCTTTTTTTAAAACATTCAGCCGATCTCCGGTTCTGGCGGCACCACTTGCATAGCTTAGCATACATCACTGAAGTGCACAAGACCAGTAGCATTTCTCTAAAAGTGTTTCGATATTTTTCCTATTTAAAACTTGACCCTTCTATAGTTACATAGTGCACTAAGACAGACAGAAAATGTAAAGTTGCGATTTTCTAGGCTGATATGCGGGGAACTATACTCTCATTCCAGCGTAATAATCAGGAAACTTCACTGTCGTACCATGAGTGCAGCAGGTGCGATGACTACACAAACTTAGTCCCGGTCACGTTGGAAGCTGGGCACTATTTTCAGGCGCTGCGTCATAACATTACGCCTGCTGCACTCACGGTATACGACAGTGAAGTTTCCTGATTATTACGCAGGAATGAGAGTATAGTTTCTAGTCACATCAGCCTAGAAAATCGCAACTTCACATTTTCCGTCTGTCTTAGTGCATGAAGTAACTATAGAAGAGTCAAGTTTAAAATAGAAAAAATATCGAAACACTTTGGTAATTTTTTTGGGAGAAATGCTAATGGTCTTGTGCACTTCAATGATTTATGCTAAGCTATGCTAAAAGTGGTACCGCCAGAACCGGAGATCGGCTGAATGGATTCAAAAAAGGTAAAACTCAACCGTCTAGAATATACTGTAAATACTGTAAAATGAAGTCTGTAAAAGACTGTCTAGTCTCACTTAAGGCTTTTGCGTTTGTGCACGAAGGTACCTCACGTGTCAGAAAGACTTCTGAGGCAGCGTAATAGTTTAATGATGTATGATAAACGCAAAGGAAAAACTTATGCTTTTTTAAGCGTTTGTCGTGTAAACATTTCAAACGTTTTTGTTTTCAGGCACTCAAAACACAGTGGGATTGAATAAGTGCACTCAATAACGTCCACAATGGTTTCAGACACCCAAATAGTTAGTATGAATGTGCAAGCCTTACTGTTATCTATAAGCTACAGTGCTCCAAAAATCAATGACAAAATTCACATTTTAGAAGACTAAACCCAAAACCCTTGAAAAGAAAAGTCAAGTAGGCCTAGGTCAGAATCCAACGTCAGATTACGCTAATCTCCAACAATCGACAGTGTAGTGGTTGAAAATGAAAATTGGTTCTGACGTCCACCAGTCAAAAGGCAACCCCTGCAATCAAATCATCCCTGCCCTGACATAACTTTCTACTCAAAGACATAGAAATGTAGTGGAGTAAAAGTCCAGAAAAAATAATACTAGTAGTTAGCCTACAGATAGCTACTCAAAAAGTGTATGTAGGCTACTTTGTTACTGTCCACCTCTGTTTTCCTGTTCATTCACTGATCTTAAATTCATTCTCATTTACTGCCCTGCGCTTAAATCAGCATTTCATGTCCACAGATTTTGTTACGGGGGCTATTTGGTATTTTTTTAATCTCTAAATAAAAACAAAAAACAAATAGGCTACATTGTCTGACAGTGACAGGCATGTCATTGGTCCACATATGTTTACCATATCTGAAATGATCTAAATGGTCAACTGTAATGGAGACTCAAAACAAAGAACATAAGATGAAAAAGCAGGCAAACTCATCGTCTCTGTTTTCTTTCTCTTGCACATATCCTCCAAACAAACAGACTCATCTCGCCTTTCATTTGAGCTACTGAATCTGATATGACCTAAACTCACATTCATGCCCTTCAGCTTCTACTGAGCTCCGACAAAAACCACAACCACAAAACAAACTCCCCGTATTTAAACACCATTCTTTGATCCATCGTTACAGGTTCATTCAGGTGTATCGGTTCCGTAAGTGTAGCCTAGCCGTGTGTCCCTCATTAACCTCGGTGTCAAATGCTGCTGTTGTGGAGGTGCTGGGCTGAGACCTCATATGTCACCAGAAACCCACACTCAATTAATTAAAATGTAGGCTAATAATCGTAAAATACTTTGATTTGTAGTTCCCTTATCAACCGTTATCTCCTATTTAATATAAATAAAACAAATAGGCTACTTTAGGATAACATATCAAATTTGACCTGGAACTGTATAGCCTACACCCTATATATATATATATATATATACATACACAAAAAATGCTTCATTAAAAATAAGCATAAAAAGAAACAGGTCAAATATAAAATCCTACAGCTAAAAAAACGACAGAAATATACTGAAAGATTATTTTAATATTTACCCATATTCATCTGATTTGTTTACAATAACTGGATAAAAAAAATCCATTAAATGTTCCGTTCACGCACCAGTTCGGGCAGGTAGAATATGTCCGGTGCCGTGGTGCAGATCCGGAGTCCACTGGGAAGGCTCGACATCTGTTGCGTGACCGCTGCCATCGTCGCGCTCCCGCTATCCTTCAGAGGAATGAATGGAGTAACGGAGCCACGGGTGCGTCTTTTCAATGTCCACTGGAGACCTGAAAAACCTGCTCTGTGTGAACACACCCTACGTGAGGAGAGCGGTGTACCTCTCCACTTTCACTGAGCGGGTTATGATGTTGAGGAACGCAGGTTTCGTGTATGTGGGTGCAGTTTGGCAACGGGTTGAGTAACTCAGGTCAATCAACTGCTCAGGTGTTCGCTAATTAATACACAGACACACTCGACTGAGTGGAAGGTGTTTAGTAAATAGAGTCAAAAACAGTTAACAATGTGGCCAAATTATTGCTGAAAATAACAGATAAGGACAAGGAGTGTCCTCTTTCTTCAAGGGCATATAGTTTTCAACTATGTCGACATCATAACTTTAAATAAACATGTATAAAAATAGGGTGAGGTCCAACATTAATCAGTAGGCCAACTGGGTGGAACACGAAATGTGCCCTTACGCAATATATCTGTTGATGGAGATGCATGGTTTTCTAAAACATTCAGCTTGTAAAGTGTTTAAACAAAATACTATTTAAAAACCACTGGACAATATAAGAAAAAACTACAAGACAGTGATCATCCATGGAAACAACGGCTCGCAGAGTCCGTGAAGATGGGATGTCCATGATGCAAATGACATGATCAACACACCTGGACGAAGATGTGGACCAACTAATAATTTGAGTAAGAATCTGATTTAGCTTGATTCTATCAAACTATGAGCTGAGTAGTGATATAGGCTACATCTCACGTTTTGATTAATTACCGATTTATTCATAAATATTTCAGGTACATATAGGGACTATCACTACTTGCATTATTGTAAAATAATCTAAGGATTAATATCGAAGAAACTTGAGGGTTTTTAAAATCCTAATGCAGAAATGACAACCAAGATGCTACAAATTGAAATTGTTTATAGTTGCACTTGCAACAGTTATATTCACATGCAATAATCCGATTAAAGCTCTCCATACAGGGTATATATATATATATATATATATATATATATATATATATATATATATACATACTTAAACAAGTATATAAGACTGCAAACAGTCGTTTCAGACGTATCTGACTCTTGGTGATAATATGGGCCATCTCTTGCCATATGCAAGACTGTCCATGAATTTTCTTGCCGATGATTTTTCAGGGGTAGGTCACCGGGTCTTTCCCTGACCCTCCACATTACATGGTTTGGGACTCCCAAACACACATTTACACATGTTTTTGGATTGTGGGGCCACTGGATCACCCAGAGGAAACTCACGCTGACACAGGGGGAAACATGCTAACTCTAAACAGAAAGGACTCCTGGATTAGCGGGGGCTCAGACCAGGGACCTTCGTGCTATGAGGCGACATAGTACCTATTGTACAAATATATTGTACAGTGCTATTATAGTTTGGTATAACAGTTTGAAATTCACATCTGTTACAAAATACTATTGCATTCACACGGTAGCTTGTATGAGCCATTTCAATACACATTCCAATGTCTCTGCCCTGTTCATCCAGCTCAGGATACTTCCGTGAATCCTGCTGCTGTTTTAATTAATAGGCGTGGCAGGAATTTCTTATGAAATGATGTCACCTGATAGCTCCAAAATAAAGCAGCAAGACATTTTTACTGGATAACTTTAGGATATATGTGGATCAATGTTTTAATGCCTTTCTCCTGTGTTTCCATAGTTCTCAAGAATGAGAGATTACCTGTCCATATTGGCATCTAATTTGGTTTCAATCAAATGGAGGATAATTTCCACCAAAATACCATATAGTGTTTTAATGACACATGGGAAGGCTTTTCTCCTCCCTTTTAAAAGCTGATATGCCTATTCATTTTGCTATCTTAACGAGGCACGGTTATAACAAAGGTTAACTGCAGTTTAGTATGCATTTAACTCTTTTTCCCCCTGCTGTTCACCAATAGACATGGGAAGCCCTGTAGTAAAGCACAGTTAGCTAGAAGTTCCATCATCACCATAATTTATTTCACTATAATTCATCTCTTAGTATTAAAAACTTATTTTGTGAATGAAACTGATCTCTTGACACAAATCCTTAACTATCTGCTTCAGCAACTGTCAAAAACACAATACATTACAATATAATTCGTCACAAGGTGTGTCACACAATAAAGTTTGATTAGCCAAGTTAATCCAAAATGTTTAGAGGAAATAACTGCTTTGACTCATCTGACGCATACAATTAACTGGAATCTCGGAAAAGCAGACGTTTCCTCATAAACCATTTAATGCTAAAAGGTTTGAGACCAGCAGGATTTATTAAATAAATTAGGTTGTGTAGATCATTAGTAAAAGAATGGATTAGATCTTACTGGTTGCACTTTCAAACTCTGGAATGAAGAGATTATCAGGCATAGTAGTAGTGAAAATCTTAGTGCCACTGGGCATCACGCTCACTGAAGAAGCCATTGCTTGTGTGTGGTAAAATTGAAGCGCTTTTGACCATACGTAAACTTCCGCCGTTTTAGGGTACACTTTAACGTCAGTTAGATGACGCGGGTAGGTTTAGGTCTGGGGTAGGGTTAGGATTAAATAGAGTCATCTAACGATGTTAAAGGGTACCCTAAAACGACGGATGTTGACGTATGGTCAAAAGCGTCGGTTGTATGACGTCTTGGGAAGAGACTGTGTTAAACTGATACTAATCTGTCTGAGGCGTGGGGCATAACCTCCAACAACTCAGGATTAGAGGATATAAGTGACAACAAACCATCATTGAGCAAATCGCACTTGTCAGCCACTGAAAAATGAGAAATAGCCACAAATTTCTCTAATTCCTCAACCAGCTCCATCTGTGTTCCCTAAACGAAAGCAGAGCTCTCACAATGCTCGCATTCAGCGTGCATTCTCCTACACCAGGAGTAGGCTGACACGGATGAACAAACTTCCTGAAACGCTTTCCACTACAATCTTCACGATGATTCAATACATTCACAAACGGCACTTGAAGACAAAGAGGATGACGTACTTTTATACTGAGGTTGCACCGGGAGATACATCATGGGCTGTCGCCGGGCAACATCGTCGTGTTTAGACAGATGCTTCAGACACTGGTCACACTGGGGGCGTTCCCCATAGTGTCTTTTTAGGCGCAGTGCGAGTTCCCATTTGAAAGGGATCTAAGCAGCAGTAAAATAGCTTTTCACTCTAATTTATAAGATGATTTGTTCTTTTTTTAACTTCTGAAAACGGTCAATGTAACATTATTTTACTGTAAATTGATTTTTTACAGTTTTACCAAAGTAAGATTGGTTAAAATAACTTACTATTAACCAATTAACAGGTTTTTACTAAAGCCTTTTCTTCTACTGTTAAAATTATGTGGAGTCTATGCAACTATTAATGGAATTCCAAGACAGAATCGTATGCTACATTGATGGGAAAACACATTTGGAGCACCAATCCTTTGAGTGAGCCCTTGAAGGAGTTGAAAGCAAATAAAGAGAATAAAATGAACTCCCTTCAGGGCCTTCTGTTTCAGATAGAAAATATTTACTATGTGGAAACAATTCAGGTGAATGTTTAACCTTCGGATCCAGTCAGCTCAGTTAACAAGAGCAGTGTGTGCGCATGGTAAATGTTTTACACTGATAAAATGTTAGGTTTCACTAGCTTTTGCAATCCCAGACTAATAGAGATACACATCAGATGGGCCAAGAGAGAGAGATGTCTGCAAACACGCACACACTTGCAAACACTCTCTCTCTTTCCCCAGGGTGAGAGGCTGTGTGTCGGACAGATCGGATCTTGCGGATCTTATGTCTGAGGAAGACACACATACACACCTGGTTGCTCATGGGAACAGTTGTAGCATTGCACAGCTCCAAACAATACTTGTTTGTTTCTCTTCTGATCTGGTTACCTAACAATGACATTAATTTTTTATGAACGATAATGGTTTTCTTTTGCTCCCTGTGGTAGCCATCACTTAAATATTAATAGGACTCTCAATCGATTAAAACACTGAATCAAATTAATTACAATATGCTGATGAAATGAAATGAATAATTCTTAATATTGTGAAGATATTTTAAGACATTACTGTGATGCATGAAAACACTTGAATAGATAAGGCTCCATTAATACACCAGCATTTTTAAAAAGTTTTTGAGATATGGAAGTCTCTTGTGAAATAAAATGTAAAATAAGATAAAAAGTCACAACTTTAGTATTAAAGTCCCAAAATACAAGATGTAACTAGAAATAGTTACTGTAAGGATTTTTTTGTAGTAGAAAAAAATCTGTCCTGGGTCAAAATTAACTATGTTTACATTTAATTTTACTTATCCTTCAACCCTAAAACAGAACATGCATTATCAAAATATGGGATGCAAATACAGAAAATGCATTATGATTTAAACTGTAAATTGGGCCATATTTTCTTTAAGGACTTTTCATAGTGCGTAATCACATTGTGAATTATATTCACAATTACAAAAATTAAAACAATGTCCAAAAAATGTTTTTACTCTGATGTTAAAATTGGCTTCTATATTAAAAAGAAGCATAAAAAAAGCATTTTATGGAAATGACCAGCCCTAGAAAACAATACAGGTGCACAAACGCCTAATATTTCGCAAAATGAAACAATAGATGACACTAAAGAGAACGATTCAGTGCCAAGCATGGATGACCTATGAACCTTGTGACCTTGAACATTGCTCCATAGAATTGTGCCTGCAAATAGTACACCATAATGTAACGTATACATCACTAAAATTGGAGTGATTTCACATGTCTCTTGTTGAGGGTTTGGGGAGTATAACAGATCAAATGCGATTTTGGGGCTACAGTCACTTCTGAAAACACACATCTGCTTTTTGATTACAAGTGAATTTTGACTTCAGCTGTGCGATTATCAACACACAAACACATATACACTGATACAGACAGTATTCTCTTTAATTATCTCCAGCATCTATCGTCTCTGTCCAGACAGTGTGTGTGTGTGTGTGTGTGTTGACTTTGGGCTCTAATGCTTTTCTATCACCACAGCAGCAGGTCACCCGGGCGTGTCATCTTACTAACTCGGGTTTCATGTGCAGTGGTGAAATGTGAACACACTGGAATCCCTCCCCTTCAGACAGTCCTGAGACACACCTGCACACACAGATCTTCCCCAACAATGTACTGATGAAATGAATCATCAGACAACAACTTATTAAACGCTTTTCTGTTCATGTTGACTTACATACTGAGGACGGAAGAATTATTTTAACTTCTGCCTTTCCAGGTAACTAACTGCCTCATGATCGGAATGAGTGCTGAACTATTAAGAAAAGGAACTCGATGCTAATGGATAGGGTGGAATTCTAACTGGTTGATATTAAAAGATGGAATGTGGTCAGACTAGTCTCTATTATTTCTCTGTAAACACTGGGAGTGTGGAGACAGAAACCAACTGGGAAAAAATACATTCCCTGGTCATATGCTATTTTTCAGCACACACAGATATATATTGAAATATTCAATTATGAACATAACTTTTTATATTTAATATTATGTATGAAATATTTTGAAAATTTAACATACGTGTTTTTGTCCTGTTTTTGTAATTAGTTATAATAATAATAATAAACATTTTCTCACAAAAAGATAAAAAGCAAATATTTTGAAGAATGTTTCAACTTTGTTTTAGATGTTCAACCGAAAAAAGTAAGTCACACAGATTTAGAATGACATGATGGTAAGTAAATTACAGCATTTTAATTTTTGAGTGAACTATTACTTAAAGGGTTAGTTCACTCAAATATGAAAATTGCCATTAATGACTCACTCTTATGTCATGCCTTAGCCCATAAGATTCCATTCAACAGTGGGTTAGTTAGAATGTTTTGAAGTATTGAAAATAAATTTTAGGCCAAAAATAACAAAAACTACGACTTTATTAAACATTGTGTTGTCTTCCGGTTCTGTCCGCAGTGACGCTGCTGAAGACATTTTTGTTCTGTAGTTTTTGTTATTTTTGTACCGAAATGACAATTTTCATTTTTGGGTGAACTAACCTACCTTTTTGAACAGCCTATGACACATTAAAATGCTATTGTAGGCAGCACACTAGTTCTTGGAACAATTTACAGCAGAATCAAAGTCTCAAGGTGTAACTAAAAGTAGTTAATGTAGCTAAAAGCTATATTGTATAAATTTACATTATAAGCTTTTTTAGAAGCATACCTGATTCTTTAGCTGCTCTGATTGAAACTATATCATGTTTAAAAAGATATTCAAAGAGCTTCAATGTAATTAGCTATTTTTGTAACTAACTTGTAATGTTAAACAGCAGGGCCAGACTGGGACCAAAATTCGGCCCTGGCATTTGTGGTTTTCACCGGCCCCACTGATTGAGGATGTTAAAAAAAAAAAAAAACTTCCCCAGAATCTGAACATTTTTCCCACTGAGACACACCATACAAGGCAGCAATGACTTTCACACTGTAGTCTGTAGGCATACACGACACGTCATGATATAAGACTGAGACGCACAGACTTTAGTCCATTAGGAGCATGGCACAGCGGCCAAACACACGTATAGAGCATGGCACAGCGGCCAAAAACACACGCACACACGAGCATGGTACAGCGGCCAATGACCAAAGCACAATAGAATATATACCGCGCACTATAAGGCACACTTAAAAGCCTTTAATTTTCTCAAAAAACAAAAAAAAAAAAAAACGACAGTGTGCCTTATAATCCGGAGAGCCTTATATATGGATCAATTGGTTAATAACGCTCCGCGTTAGCCTATTACATTCACCCCCGAACTTGCGCTCTTCAATATGCCCGCTGTCACAAGGCCAGTTCAACCTCATACAAATCACTGTCTCCGGCGCTGCTCGCACGTTCATTGTTCACTGTTTCACTTTTTGGTTTTGGCCTTACAAAGAACTAAAGACCAACAACATTTTCCACACAGAAATGTTTCATTTCAAATTACAAATTAGGACTAGCCTATTTAAGAACAGGAATGTAGCCTACACAAAAAGTCCTGTAAAATTAAACGAATGGGCCTAATTATATGAATAAAAATTATATAAACAAAATATAGCCTACATAAAAGTTTTAAAAGCAAATTAACTATAGGCCAGAATTTTAATAACTGAACTTTTGCTCAACGCACACAATAAAAATTTAAATGAGCTTATAACAATTGTACACACAAACTGCTGTAAAATTAAACGAATAAATGGACCTATATAACTAATAATTATAAACAAAAACGTGTATATATATATATATATATATATATATATATACACACACACACACACACACACATACGTACACATAAATATTTAAAAGTAGGCTAATTAATTATTAGGCCAGATTTTGATAAGCCTAACTGATTTTTGGCTTATATCATCTGTACAAAAATAAACAAAAACTGTAAAATTAAACGAATCAATGAGCCTAATTATATAAAAAATTGGCTATAGGCCTACATCAACATGTTAAATTAAAAGCCTAAATTAACTATTAGGCCACCAGACTTAGCCTATATCTAGGCCCTAACTGAACTTTTGCGCAGAGAGCACTTGGATAACAATTTAAATCGTGAAGAAGAAGAAGATTCCTTATCTAGCCTACAGTTCTTTTGAGTTCACCTTCAAGAACACAAGTTTGGACAATGTCTGAGGCTTCAGACACATGCGGTGGTTTCTTGAAAGCAGAGCAGCAGCAGAGAAAACCATCTATGCGCTCACAGACCCGCTTGGGGATGCTGAATAGTGAATACAATGCAAGGCAGGCGGGGAAAAGACGCGGAGTTTTCTCGTAGTGTGAGCGAAATATAATCCGCACCGGATTAGGCCTATAAGGCACACCTTCAACGAATGACCTATTTTAGAACATTTTTTCGCCTTATAGTGCGGAAAATACGGGTATGATAAAAAAAGAAACATGACCTACCTTATTAAATCAGCAGCCGTTGCATCAGCGCGCTCTTATGTTGCAATCCGTGTCCAAAGTAACCAGAGACTCTTCGATTGCCATCAACATAATGGGTTTGGACTCTGCTCATCATCTCCATCCTCAGTAGTAAGCTACTCATCTTGGTCAGATAGCCTTCGCGCAAAGACAGCTTGTCCCAGTGCGTAGCCAAGTAGTTCGCCCTAGGCCTCAGGAGTTCCTCTCGTTTCTGATCAGTTTGGCGCTCAGGGCATTGAGTGCGCCTGCAGGTACACCGTTACATTTCAAGTCATTGAAATTTTGGGGATCAAGCAGGGCGAAATCTGTGTATAGTTCTCTGTTTTTAGCAAAACGTCGGGAAATACTTTCAATGATGGTATCCAGAATGACATTGTGCACTTGATTAATTCAAATGAACAGGTGCGTCTTACCTCAGTAGTCAGGGCAACAATAATCAGACCCACCTGAATTCATCAATTTGACCTGAAGACAGGAAACAAGGAGCTGACTTAAGCCAGCTCCTTGTTTTCTTGTTTCCTGTCTGCAATTATTAAACGTCTGTTTTCTCGTCAGCCATCCAAATAATATCCTGTATTTTTACGCACTGACTAGTTAACTGACTCAGAACACGCAACTATCTGTGTCTCGGCCCAAAACAAAAGAAAATCTCACAAGTGCCAGAAAATCACATGTTTGCCAGATGGCCAATCCGGGCCTGAAAAATGAACTTTGTTGTATTATGCTGGAGTAAAGTTCATAAATGGTCGTTCTTTCCCATAGGACTTTGCAAATATATGTTGGGTGCAGTAGTAGCTCATATTCATCAGTCTCTACGTGGATATTGGACAGTGGGTTAGTTAGAATGTTTTGAAGCATTAAAATGCTCCCTTTGTAGGCAGCACACTAGTTCTTGGAACAATTTACTGCAGAATCAAAGTCTCAAGGTGTAACTAAAAGTAGTTAATGTAGCTAAAAGCTAGATATTGTTTAAATGTATCAGATTGCATATCTGATTCTTTAGCTGCTCTGATTGAAACTATATCATGTTTAAAAAGATATTCGAAGAGCTTCAATGTAATTAGCTATTTTTGTTACTTGCTTGTAATGTTAAACAGTAGCTTGCCTGTAGTTTAGCTACCGATGGTATATTATAAGTAGATTGTAACTCATATTTATCAGTCTCTACGTGGATATTGGTTGCAGAACTATTTGTGACTACAGTGTACAGAGCATATAAATAATTCTTACAGCACAGAAACATGTTACGTGTTAGCAGCAGCTAAATTATATAATACAGTATAAGACTATTAAGTCATTTTTTTGAGAACAATTAATGCTGATTCATGTCTCCATCTTTACAAGCATCTGACACCACAACTTGGGATGGCTGGGTGAGGCGGTGTGTCAGACACAGAGAGAGAATAGGTACCATTCTCTAAGTGTGCAAGATGTTTTAAAGGAGTGGCATGTTTAAATAAGAATCTTCTATTGAAGATGGAGGGGTGTGTACTTAATCCATGTAGTTATGTGTGTATGTGTGAGAAACAACAAGAAAAAAAGAAAGAAGGAGGAGTTGTACTCAGGAGGTGTGGTACTTAAAATTAGGGCATTATTTAAGGTATGGGCCACACACACACATACACACACGATTTCCCCATCAACAGAAATATGAATACACTTTCTGGCCAGAGAGTGAAAAAGTAAATGGTTTTATTTATCTTTGTAATATTTAAATACATTTTGAAAAGACATTTTTCTTTTGCTATTGGACACTTATCTTTTGGAGGACCATGTTATAGGTCTGTCTCTAGTCAGTGCTGGGCTCTGCTGATGAGGTCATAGGTGACCTGTGTGATGTCAAAGGCTTGATGTGAACATTGGGAGGACAGCATAGTTTCTACTGAGATTTTTTGGGAAGGGCTGTAGATGATACGAGCACGTTGAGACTCCACTTCCTCATTCGCCCAGCAGGGAGTGGGCATCTCCGCAGAGTACAACAATGGAAACACACTGCCCATATAAACGCTCACAAACATCTGCTTTAACACATTGATATCCCTCTGCAATACACAGAAACACATTGTATGCAAAAAGCATGAATACACTTTTTATAATCCTAGTACTGTGACAATTGTGTGACATTCTCAAACAAAATCACATCCACCTTTACCTTATCAGATCTTCTCAGGTTACTCTCTGATTCAGTCCACGCTTTCTGTAAAATCAGGTTCAAGTTTAATACTTTTTATAACACCTACTCCATAAACTTCCATGCAAGTGATGGTATAGTTTTAGTTAATTCAATCAGTATATATACAGTATATAATTTAAAACTACTTGTATGTTGATTATTGTTTTTAGTTAGTTTATATGTAATTTTAAATAATACAAATAATTATTATATTTAACAATCCACATTTAATAATTCATTAATTTAATAATAATATAATATTTTAATAAATTCTAAAAACGCAAAAAAAAGTTATTTAAGGGTGTGATTCAGATTAGATCGTAGTAACTATAGTTATATAGAAACGAAAATAAAAGGTTCATGTTAAAATTGAAGTTTAGTAAATGCCAAGTAAACATGTGGTTATGTAACCAGTCTCACCCTAAACGCATCCATCAGGTCTGGCTGATCTAGAATATCAGGGAAGGAGGCCAGAACTGAGCTGCAGATCAGATCTGGGATGGAGAACACAGAATCAATTTAAAGATATTTACATTCACATTTTCATTTCCATGTGTGTTTCACATTTACATTTTCAGGCCAGTCCCTTTCTTACCAAAGAAAGTGCATATAGTGTTGTGAACTTTAGATGCACATCAAGCACAAAGACAAAATGTGTTTGTGTGTGTGTGTTACCTGCATTACACATGGTGACTCTGTCAAGTAAAAGAGCATCAGCGAGTATTTGCCTGTATGTTGCCAGGAGGTGCAATGTGGACAGACTTCCTACAATAGTGTCTGGCAACAGACTTATGCAAAAAAAAAAAAAAAAAAAAAACATTTAGGGAAATAAAAATTTAGTTACTGAGACATAATTGCTTTTCATTAATATTTATCAAAAAAACAATGAGGAATCCTACAGCTGGCAATACAAATCAGTATACATACTACTGTTCAAACATTTTTGACGATTACATTTTAAAGATTTTAAAACGATTTAAAAGAAAATTAATTTAAAGTAATTATGCATTCAATTGTTTAAGTGATAGTAAAGACATTTATAATGTTACAAAAGATGTCTGTTTCAAATAAATTCTGTTCTTATCTGATTATGGTTTCCACAAAAATATTAAGAAGCACAATTGCTTTCAACATTGATGATAAGAAATGGTTCTTAAGCAGAAATCAGGATATTAGAATGATTTCTGAAGGATCATGTGACACTGAAGCCTGGAGTAATGATGCTGATGATTTATTAATATTAAGTTATTAAATTAATATTTCGCAACAAAACTGTTTTACTGTATTTTCAATAAATTAAATGCAGCCTTGGTGAGCATAAGATACTTATTTTAAAAACATAAAAAAAATCAGTCACACTTTAGATTAGGGTCCAATTCTCACTGTTAACTATTAACTATGACCTTTGCCTCAAACTCCTAATTTCTGCTTATTAATAGTTATTAAGGTAGCTGTTAAGTTTAGGTATTGGGTAGGATTAAATGACGTAGAACATGGTCATGCAGAATAAGGCATTATTATGTGCTTCAAACTGACCCTAAACTAAAGTGTTACCAAAAACTGTTCTGAACATTAATGTATACTCTGGTGTGAAGGCGTTCTTACTTCAGAAGCACTCTGGTGCGAGAGTTTACTGATTTGAACTTAACAACAAGCTTTGGTATCTTCCTGGACAGCAACATCTGCTGAAACACACCAGTGGGATAACCTGAGGAGATAACAGAAGAGAATTGCTTGTATGTAAGAGATGTATGGCTATTTTTGTGAGAGAACGTTACCTCTTTTGGTAGATGTGGTATCCATATCGGTGTCTCTCTCAAATGGTGTGCCACCATGAATAGTAAGCTCTTGTGTCCTGCACACATGGATAAACTGTATTTTGTGAGCAAGTATGTAAAGAAACAATAGAACTAATGTGCATCAGTCAAATTGTAATATGGGAATGTGTTTTACCGTAAAGTGATGGGTGCTCCACTTTCATCAAACAATTTAAGGAACGCCCAGCCACAGCTGAGGTCTCCTCTCTCCCCTGTAGACTGAAACAGAGCACATACACTTTTACACCTCCAGAACCATTGATGAAAACAGAACCCTCTTGTCGCTCCAAACCTGTATGACTTACTTTCTTCTGTGGAACACACACACATATCCAAAATATATTATTTACAAACGAGGTTTTGTCCACACAATTAAAGTCAATGGGCTCCCATGTTGTTTGGGTCCCAACGTTCTTCAAAATATCTTTTGTGTTCCGCAAAAGAATAATTTTTGGGTAACTATCCCTTTAAAGAAGGACCTATTCTGCTTGTAACTTTTTCCAACTTTTTTATGTATAATGTTGCTGTTTGGGCATGTAAAAGGTCTGCAAAGTTACAAAGTCCAATCCAAGGGGAGATATTGTCTGTTTCCAAACTTCTTGAACAGCCTCAATTGTAGTCTTGAGTTTTCTTCCAGTAACATACACATCACAATATCTCTCATTTAAAGCTACTATATATATATATATATATATATATATATATATATATATATATATATATATATATATATATATATATATATTTGTTTTGTTTTTTTTCACGGCTAGGGGTCATTAACCATCAAAAAGCTGGATGGCGCCTTGCATGGTGACACCACCGTCAGTGTTTGAATGGGTTAATATGAGGCAAAATGTAAAGCGCTTTGGTGGCCATTGGGTCTGTGAAAGTGCTATATAAATGCAGCAGTCCAATTCCAAAACGCACTTGATGCGGTTGACCAATCACAACATACAGGTCCAGCAATCAGCGCACATTGTGTTTTTGGAAGGAGGGCATTCATAAAGACAGAAATTAAACAGAGCATCATTCCCAGACAAACTAGGAAGAGGAAAAGGTGCAGCAATGAATGTAAAATATGTGCAAAATGTAAAAAGTATGAAAACCTACTCCAGGAGAACTCTAAAATCAAACGTAAGACTGTGTAAAGAGGGTAAGAAAAAGATTAAAGATTAAAAAGGCCTTATTAATAAAGATCATTGTGTGCGTTTATGTAAATATATGAGAGGGTAGGAGAAAACAGTTCTTTTGTCTTTCTGAGGTTATATCAAGCCTATCTCCTTAGTAATCAGAGTTGGGTGGTACTGCCATATAATTGTTTAAATGATAAACTATTGCTTACATTTCTTATGTAGGTCACACCCAATTCAAACAGAATTCCGAGATCAGGAGATTCAGAGTCACAACGCAGGAAACAGTCACCGTCCAGTAGACAGGGAAGCATCCCAGTCATCTAAAATACACACAGAGGAAAAATGACAAACTGTTAGATTTCAGAATTGTATTTCAGAATATATTACCATTAAAACAATTTGAGTGTAAAGTTTAATTGATAAATGAACATGAATTTTCAGGTTTGCCCCTCTTGTGCCTGCTGCCTTCAAACTTGCATGAGCTTCAAAGTGTGTAAAACCTGATGGCATCTGTGCTTCATTGGAAGCAGGAATATCTGACTGTCAGTACAAAGTCTCAAATTATCAATATCAGATATTTACTTATTTTCTTACTGATCTAGATATACTGCAAAACCTTAAATATATCTTGATAATTTTAAATTATAACTTTTTTTAAATGTCAATATTATTTATTTTCAAGTTTAAGTAATATTTCAAATCCAAGATTTTCAATGTGGCCTCAGACGTTTGGCCATGTGTTTGCATGTGTTTGAGTGTACTTTAGTCTTACCCGTGGAGAAAAACTCCATGTCTTTTGGCTCTTGAAGTTGTAAGTGGCTCTTACTGTGTGAATGTTACTCAAAACCTGACGAACGGGAGAGAGAGAGAGAGAGAAACAATGGCTCCATATACACAGCATGTCAAACAACACCCGTTTACAATAAACACGAGGAATGTATGGGTTTTGAATGTGCGCTAGGATTGTTCTGCTGTTTACAATGATCTAAGAGACTCATTCAGAAAAGTAAAGAAAAGATGAACTGTGTACAATGAACGTAGGACATTACACAATAATATTCCACTTATTGTCTATAAACATGCACAGAAACCCTTCCTGGTCCTCTAATGTATATTTGAAATTCTTGACGATAAGTAATCAAATTCAATTCACATTCACAGGAAAAAAAAACTGAGTTGTGAAAGACAAATATTGTAGAGATACCAGGAATAAAATGATTAAATTGTTAACACTCAAGACTCAAATATGCAGTCTAGTATTTTACACTCATGCTTTTGGATTGCACCTGTTTTAATTCAGGCATCCCAGCCGTTAATGGCATGGTTCTTTATTATTTGTTTTTTGTTACAAATGGTCCACCCTGATTACTGTTCCACATGAGTAACACATGATGTCAGAATCATTACTCAAGCTTTTCCACGAAACATTTGTATGTAAATATCTCTCTTTTAAGGTCAAAAAGGGCAATCATTTTGGTTGTAGATGCACCAGTATGTATGTGTGTGTGTGTTACCTGGGTTCCATTAAATGCACAGAGCCGAACATGCCTGCTAAGCACCTGTAACCCGACCCCAGGGGGAGGGATCATTCTACAGCTCCACAGGGTCAGGGTTAAACTCACTCTAGATGGGCGTCCATGAACCTGAAACACACACTCACCTTATAAATGTATAATATATATATATATATATATATATATAAAAACATTCTAAGATTTTTTTTGCAGTAAAATGTCCAAAAACCACTAGGCCAATGTTATATATTTAGTTTAGTTGATTACTTGCAATATCCCAAATGTTTCAAACTATTTGTAAATCATGAGAAAATTGTGATTTTAACCAAGGAAAAAGGGGCATAAAAATCACCAGAACATAGGAATAAAACTGTAACGTTTGGTGTAAGTGCTAATGAAGTGGAGATTTGAGACTCAAAGCACAATAAAATAAACACATAAAAGTGTATTATGGATGTTTTCCTTCCACTACTCTGAAACTTTATAAACAGCCAAATAGTCCAAAAATCAAAAAATTGGCTAGTGCATGAAAAAAAAATGTATGTGGCTGTAGTGTCTTCCCTTAAATAAATGCACATATTTTGAAATATTTTTGTCAATGTAGCTAGTGTTTGCTTTGCAGTTAGGTACCTTGCCTGTGTCTGGGTCCATATGGAGATCTTGAAAGGAGAGTTGTGATTGGCTAAGCTTGGGCTGAATGAAGTGACTTGCTCTGTAAGATGTCCCTGCTCGGCACAAACACACATATAATACAAGTATAATATACTACTATAAAATCTGAATTCTTACCAGATGTTAGAATGTAGTGGATAAATCACACAAACTGCCTTCTGGTGAACTAAAAATTGTAAATGGCCTTCTATAAATAGGTTTTTGCAAAATATAGAGACAGAGAGTGACCTTCTTCTAGGTGTCTGGCAAGATTGGAAGGTCTGAAGCCTGGAGGGATGGCACCCATCGCTGACAGCACATCAGTAGCATCTATCTGCAGACACAACATACAAACACACTTATGTTTGTGTCTGTTAATATATATAAAACATGGGTGCATCAGTATATAGATTATTAAATTGGATATTGATTGGATAGTTGAATCTCATGTGAATGACGAGTTGTCCCACCCAAGTCAAAAAAGAAGTGAAAAGATGGGGAATGAGGGAAATGAAGGCATGTTTTTATATCTGTATGTAGGAATATATGGTATATATACAGTATATTTATATTTTTTCATTCTTCTCTTTTCATTTTTTCACATACAAGATTGAGGTAAACATGCACAACACAACCTAGCACCTACACTTCACATCTAAAACCTATGTTTGTATTCAGGTTTTTTTGTATTTAAGGTGCTGTCCTCCTATATTTTGTCTTATGTCCTGTCCTACAAATAAAAGAAAAAAAAGAAAAACAGAAGAGTCGTTGTAAGAGGAGGGAAAGTTATTTTGATTAAAGATTACGAAGGAAGTTCAAGGCACAATAATGAAAAAAAATATGTGCATAAATGAATAATTTTTAAATAATACTGTACATTAAATATATACTGTAATAATAGGTATTCAATAAAAAATAAGATTAGTACATTTTGTTTTCATTGTGAATTTAAGGGTATAATTATCCAAATAGAATATACCTCAGTAATAGCCTTCCGTACTGTGTTCCAATTGGATGTTTTCCTAGTTGGAAAAAAACACAGTATTTAATAATTGTATTATTAAAGACTTTATTTTCACTTAAACTTGTGTTTAATTCATTTCAACTGGAATAAATTATTAACTATGTTCAAAACACTAACAAAGGGAAAAAAAGGCTCAGTACTGCAAAACACATAACAAAATTGTAAAAACAATGCTGCTCCCTAGTGGAGAGAGAGGGGATATTACCTGGACTTTATATCAGACTCCTCCTGTTCCTCCTCACTCTCTTCCTCTTCATCTTCATTCTCTCTCTCACTATCCTTCTGAGAAGACTGAGAGATAAAATACATCTGCAGATGTCATTAACCTATGTTAATATATCTAAATACTGGTTTCCTACAGTATGTGATTGCAAAATATATAAAACTAAAGAGTTTAAAATATATGAAAAACACACAAAAGAACACTTGAGTTGTATCTGTGATATTATACAGACCTTGAGGAAGGTTTTAGGCACCAGGCCCTTCTGGCCATTTGAGTTCTGAGCCAGCCACCATCCATCCTTATTCTTAGAGAGAACTTTCAAAACCTCTCCTTTCTGACACAACACACAAAAAAATCAATTTTTCAAAGCAAGAAAATTATTTTTTAATAATATTCATTTAATAACTAAAATAAGATGCATAGATGATAACCTGGATGCTGAGGTCCCCTTCCTCCTCTCCTGTAAATGCACTAAGAGCAACATAGGAAACAGTTTCCTGTCCTGTGGCAGTTTGACCAATATCTGTATCCTCGTCATCACTGTCAGCATCATCATCTTCATCTTCATAATCATCATCTGCTTCTTCCTCTTCTGTATCTTCATCTTCAGAGCTCTCATCTTTTACATCACTATTTTCCTCATCGCTCTTCTGTTGTGTCTGGGAAGAACTAGGTCCGGCTATCCTACGGCCAGAAAACAAATACAACAGTGCTGTTTGAAAAAAAAAATTCTTTTCCAAAGCATAAAGGTATATCTAAAATTGGTTCAATGTTTTGTGTAATAGAATGTAAAAAAAGGCTGTAAACTCTGTTAGAATGAATTTATGAGGTTTCTTACACATCCTGGGGTTGCAGCTGAAGAGCTAGAGACTGCAGACGCTCATTCAAGCTCAACAAACGCTTCTCCTCATCCCTCTTACATTGGTCATAGTTCCCCACTGGAGCTGGCTCATCTGCCTACACACATGGAAAAAAAAAAATATATATATATATATATATATATATATATATATATATATATGAATTGTGTGTCTGTGTGTGTGTGTGTGTATATATACACACACACACACAGACACACACAATTCATGTAAGATGTATTGACAATACAAGTACACAGACTTAAAAATTTACTTTAGACAATTTCTTCAAAGTCTTCGTAATTTCTTCCACTGCGAGCTTTAACTCTTTGCACCTGGAATGCAAACAACATTACAAATCAACTTGGATATATGCAATTACGTTAGAACTCAAGTAAAACCTGTTTTAAACCTGCAGTAAACATTCAAAAGCAAAACTGAATGTACTTCTGTACCTCTCAAAGGCCTCAGTACAATCTGACGCATCTGGTTGAGCAGCCTGCTGTACCAAAGCATCCACCTGCAGGACAGAATAGAATAGAGATATAATGTAAAAAGCGAATGCGCACCAGCAAACGAACAAACATCCGCTCCGATCAGTTCAACCTTTCTCTTGATGACATCCGTATCTCTTTGGACCGTCTGAAGTGGTCCTCTCTTTTTCAGAGGCATCTTCAACACAATAAGACAGCAGGTTTGACTCAAGCGGTGTTTTAAATGCGAGATTTAAAGAAACGTCTCACTCGTGCTCAGATTTACTGAAACAAGCATAGACAGCATGGAAACAAAACGCAACGGCGGCGCCATCACAGACGCTCTGGAGAAGTTGCTAAGATACTTTGCGTGACGTTGTTATGACCTCATCACTGCGCGCGCAAGAATCTGTGAATTTTATTTTAAAACGTATATTTTATTTGGTAAATTTCACATGACTTGTCTAAATCACGTTTTAATGTTTTTTTTAATAACTAAGTCCTTTATATAATGTAAGAAATAAGGTACGAGGCCGTGATGCGGTTCCCTGTTTCCGCCCACTGATTTCCGCCGCTTCCGCTTCATTCTTGCTTTGGGCTCTTTGGGCTGTGGTGGTCTAATCTGATAAAAACACGGTAAAAAAAAAAAGGTTTCCTTGAAAAATAAGTGGAGCTCACTCACTGCAGAGCCAAAATGGCATCCAGCTCCACCTCTCTGGACGTCATGGGGGCGGGGCTGAGCTGTGTGGATCTAAAGGAGAATGTTTGATTGGGCCTTTTAGACCTACCCATAAACCCACATTATATCTAGAGAGGAGGAGCTGGACTTCAAGTTCACACTCTCTGGAAAGTGCTTCCGCTTAATTAAAAAACAAATGTTTACCGAAAATGTTTTAAACAGGGAACCTATGCAGTTTCTACATTCCCAGTTTCCCTAATCCTAAAAGAACTTTTAAATATCAGAGAATTTGAATTCCAGGTCTGAAAAGTAATTTAATAAAATCGTATAGGCCTATGGTTGTTATGTAAATATATTTATCGTTTCTTGATTTGCGGTTCTGTCAATTCAATAAATGAATGTAGGAATATAGTTAACTTTTCAGCTTACTTTTATTGGATCGAGATGTCTGAGAAAATGTCACAATAATAATAATAGGCTATGCATATTACTTTTTATTGAGTCAACAGTTAAAACATTTCAATTCATTTCACGGTCATTTTACAGAAAATGAGAAGGCACAAACATGGAAACACTATGATGTATGGCTTTAACAAACATTAAGAAAAATGTTTCTCATTGTTTAAAGTCCTTGAAGATTGTATTGCTTTCCTCCAGAATGTAGCCTAGACTATACTGTCTCTGATCCCAGGCTTGCTCCTGCTGAGAGATCCAAAAGAGGTGCTGTTACAGACTCGTGCTGTTTGAGAATTGAGGCTTTGATGACCAAAGTCACTAGAAAACGAAAAAAAAAACCGATTAGTATAGAAACAAGGCATTTATCCTAAAATTATGAAAGGCGCATAATGTATCATCTCACCAGGTCAGTTAGCCAACGTGATATCTCTGTCATGACAGGTCTAGCTTCTTCTGTGTTTCTGCGAGTTTGTCCTGTAACCGCTTTTTCCGCCAGTCCAAGAACTTTCTTCTCATTCTGTTTGCCTGCCAGCCTGCGACAAAACCCGCCGCAAAAGAAACTACTATAGCGACCTGTAACGTCCTCTCCGACAGATCGGCCATGTTCACCTCAGCCAGCTACTACTGGAGGAAACACAGGACTGTAAACCGCGTGTGAAGGGAATCACGTGACATGGGCATAACCTGCTGCGCGACCGTGACGAAAATTTGTATGCCTACTAAAAAAAAGACTACATCTACCACAAGAGTTGTAGGTCTTGTTTATTATTATTATATTATTAAAGTATTTTTTTTAAAGAATTACAACTACAGTCAGGGGGTACAATGAGTAAACCAAACAAACAAACAAACAAACAAACATAAAAGACAAACAAAGCAGTGACAAACTTAAAAGTTGAACAAAAATGCAGCTTTCTTATTTTCTTTGCAGCTTTCTTATTTTTCAAACCTAGTACTGTTTTTAGATATTGTTGAATTTCTGCTCTTAAACTAAACTAAATAAATAAATAAAAGGCTTGTTTCCTCCATTTATGAATACAAAATTTGGCTAACAGAAGAAGCAGATTAATTAAGTAATATTCCTTATGATAAGATTTGTCTTAAAAGAAAAAAACAAATAACACATTTTTAAAGCACAGTTGAAAGCTGGGCATGATATGAGACTTAATGAAGAAAAATAAATCTGACCAAAAACAAACTGAATGAGGACAACTCCAAAATAAATGATAAAATGTTTAATCATGTTAATAATACAAAATTTATCAATATCCTAATTAAATCTGTTCACAAGATAATAATTACATGGGTAATATTTATAAACGAGTTTAGGGGAAATTTATTTGATTTTTTTTATGAGGAAGTTTAGATATTATTCCAAACCAGATTATCAACCATTCCAAAATGATACAGCAGGTCTGGAGACAATTTCCCTTTGAAACAAAGTACATAACGATTTTTATTTTTAATATATGTAAGAGAAAAATACAACCTACTTCAGTATCAGCAAGATCCAACCAGGTATGGAGATAGCAATGGACAGGAATTTTTAAGAAGCATTTTTTGACCAGAGGAAACAGCATCCATAACCACAACAAAATCTTTAGGAGAAACTGGAAAATTATATTTAGGAAAAATTGAGAATAGGTCAACATACCAATAAGTTCTTCTAACAAAGCCTATATCATTACAAAACCAATTAATAAGAAATAAAGATTTAGATTTATACAGAAAGTACTTAAAACACCTGAATGGAGAGAAATTATGTTTACAGATTAAATTCCATAAGAAGCATCTGTTTGTAAAAATTGGATAGTTTGGTAACTCAGTTGTCACAAAGCAAAAGGAGTAGGCTATCTAGAATCCTATAAAGCTGGGCAACCATCACAGTAAACCCAACCATGTTTATTGTTAGGTTTCATGAATTAATTGATTTCTCATTTGTCAAAATCAATTTCGAAACTCATTTTCTATGTTGCTGAGAACAGTTAAATATTGAAGCATGACCTGATGATTTCAGACAATTATTACAGACTGCTATTTGTTTTTTTTTCTCTTCATATTCAAGAGTCAATGAATCATAATACTCATTTGTCTCACTTGTAAACTAATTTGTCTTGCCTGTTGATAATTTTCTGTTGGCCTATTCTCTGAAGGGCAGGATCACCTTTCATGAGCACAATAAAGAAAGATGGTACATCAACTAACATCATTTAAAACCATTTCATCACATTTATCTCTTTAACAGTGATTATTTCTTCTTCAGTTTCATTACAATTAGTAGTTTTTTTTAGTAATAAGACGTTTCTGAAGGAATTTCCTCAATGGCTGAAGTCTGCAGATGAGAGGGATTCACGCCTAGCGGGTTGCTACGCAACAGCCATCTTCTGTCACGCATGTGCGCGGTGCATAGTGGGAGTATCCGTGCGATGCTGAATCAGTGCAGGAGCGGAGGAGCAGAGGAGGCTGAAAATGGTGCAGCATCAACTAGGGGAAGAGGCGCAGTGGTCGCGCCAACGGAATTATGCGGCTCTCCTTAAACTCTCACTTTGAGATTTTACTCCGACGACAGAAGAACAGGTTAGTAGATAGTTTTTTGTTTGCCAAAAGGTTTTTTTTAACAAAGCGCTGCTCAGTAGCAATCAGCTTGTCCCGTGTATGTTGGCACCTTGTCAATAGTGATGCTGCGCTGGCCCAGGTGCCCAACCGGGCACGCAAAAGCAAAATATGTCACGGTCTTGACAACCTATTAAGACACGCGGGCCCGAGTCAAAAATAGAAACTAACCAATATTATTTATATATTATTTATGCTTAAGAAAAATCATGAATAATTTACATTACATGCCACATAATGCAGCTGTACGTCAACAGCTCACGTGGCCTGTCATTGGGAGTTGTAGTTTTTCAGAAGTTACAATGACGAGTTCCGTTTAAGTCTATTGTCTCATTGATGAACGACATATCCCAAAGTGCTTTTCGCTTCATGATCGAGCAGGGGAATGTGCTGATGATTGTTAGGCATTGCCCCAATGGATGGTGATTAAACGACGGTTTGGGGCGGGGCTTAGCCTTCAGGGCTCCTCATTGGATGAGACCCTGTTTGGGTGGGGTCCGTGCAGACGGATCCTTCTGGCACTGCGGAGAAAGAAGCTGAACTGAAGATGTCAAGAGACCGAGCCCACGCAGTCCTGTGCTCTTGACATTTAGTTAGCTCAGAATAATGAAGTGCTCTCAGCAATTGCTTTATGCAATCAGAATGTCATTATCATTTTATTAAAGTGTAGTCTACGAGTTTTCCAGGCAAACAGGTGGAGAGCCTGCTGCATGATGAGACTGGCATCCTTTGATTTAATAAGAAAGTCAGGTTTTTTTAATTAGGTGTCTATCTGTGTATAAGATATTAAGCATAAAACACATTTAAAGAAATTTCAAACAACTGACTGAACATTATCAAATGATCTGCTAAGCATTATATAAAGTAATGGATAGGCCTAGGCTATTGTAAAAAGTGGTATAGAATATATAATTTTATTGTACAATGCTGAAATTTTTTAAAAATAAAAAGTATGAATTACTTTATAATATATAGTGTTATTATATATAACTGTACTTACATTCTTGCAAAAATGTTTTTAGTAAAAAAGTACAAATTAACTTATAATTTATGAATAAATAGGCATTCCCACAATTCTTTGCATGATTGACTGAGTTGTTTAGATTTTATTTAGAGAGTTTGTTTGCTTATTTTTAATCATCATGCTTTTTGTTGCAAAGTGTTTACTATGCTTACCATAAAAGCTATTTTATGTAATGACAGAATTAGGGAGAGTAAAATACAGCGAACAATATGACATCCTTTACCTTTTAATGTTTGTAAATGTTCTGGCGACCACAGCTGCCAGTTTTTACTGCACATTGCCATAACATTACAGTACTATACATTATTTGTATAAATGATACATTTATCTGACATTGAAAGCATTTACCATACATGTATTTTTACCTTATATGTGTTTTTGTAAAATAAGTCGATATATTTTTTTTTCTGATGATGTAATTACAGTATGAATAATTATATATACTGAAATATCATCCTGATTTGGTGCTCTGGATGTTAAGGGTGGAGAATAAGACGAGGTATTCCCTCTCAGATGAAGGTGTCAGAAATGTTAAGGTGAGAGTATTTTCAGTTTTATTAGATCCATTTATAACCCATTGCATTGTTTAGAGAGAAATTTCAATTTAGAAGGTGAGAGTTTAAGCATACAGAGTATGCGAATATAAACTGGAATCACTCTGGAAATAATCTCTGTTTCCATTTTTATATGGTTAATAAGTGCCTGTAACATTATGAGAGCGTGCTTAAGGGTGGAGTCCAGTTCCGACAGATAGGGCCTCTGTGTCTGACCGGCTCTAGTGGATACCTGATACTCTGCTGCAGACATTACAGTAATCTCAAAGAGGCGGTAGAGTTTTTTTTTTTTTTTCTTGTTCAGGGTCTTTGAATATGTGTGTGAATTTTTTTCAGAATTCTCTGTTTTTGTAAACAACATGTTCAACAACGGTTTAAGAATGTTGGAATGAATGAAATGTATGTTATTTTGGCCAAATTTTTGTCTTTGTATGACCTTAAAATGGGTTCATTGATTATGGAAAAAAGCCCAGGCCTAGATTATGACCTCCAGAGAAACATATGTCTGTTCCTTCTGGCGTCTGTATTGTATTCTTCATTCTGATAGACACAGTGCTATTTTTGTTGTTACTTGTCTTGTGTTGGGTTGGTTTTGTAGATACCTCTTTTGCGTTCAGAGCTTAAAGATGAGGATTTTCCTTAAGCTATTCATTTGCATTCAAGTTTTTTTTTTTTTTATCTGAATGTGTCAATTCATTATTATTTTAGCGGAATACTTTCATGTCAGGATTTAAACCTCAGAAATGCTCAGAAAGTTGAAGTAAAAAACAAATAGAAAAGTTATTATGAATGAATGAAAGGAATATGTAGGATAATTCAGAACAAAAAAATAGTTTTTTTTGGACTCCACATGTTATATTGTGGCATGTTAGTTTAGCAGCTGTGTGCTGTGTTTCAGGTAAATGGCAGGGTTTGGTAAAGTTCTGGCCAGCCGATGCAGTGCGTAGGGCCCGTTGTCCACGGCGACGAAAACATGAACGGGGCGGGGGAGCAGGTCGACATCTTGCCCCCCAACTGCTTGGTGAAAGAGCGCTGGAAAGTGGTAAGTGTGTGTTTGTCTCTATTTTGGTGGGAGTGTGTTCATGGAATAAAGATGCCTAAAGTGTCTGTTCCCTTTGTATCCTAATCACACAGGACAAACTGCTCCAGCAGATTCTTTTAAAACAACTCAGTCTGGCTTCTC
Organism: Cyprinella venusta; assembly: GCA_038021265.1. Lineage (NCBI taxonomy): Eukaryota > Metazoa > Chordata > Actinopteri > Cypriniformes > Leuciscidae > Cyprinella > Cyprinella venusta. The sequence goes on from CM075875.1 coordinate 14,755,586, forward strand.
TCCAAAATTCTCCCTAACCATTTGGTTGTGGGCCAGTTCATAGCACTTCTCCTTCAAGCAGATCTCCTCAGAAATGATTTATGGCTGTTTTACTGTAATAATATCTTTGATGGGGATGGTGGTGGTCCGTAAAACAGAGTCTGACTCATTTGTTACTGGCTTAAACTTAATCCTGTCATAACTCATGTGATGAAGCATGTTTAAACCAAGATTAATCGATATGTTTAGCGCATGCTATAGAATTGTAATGCACGGACTTGAATTAAATTTTTCTTTGATTTAGTAATATGCTCAGAGATCGGAGCAGCTCAAATAACTACATTATTGCATTTAAAACAATCCACAAAATCTTTTTTCTTCTGCGAATTTAGCTGTTTTAGCTGAATTTGTCCTGTTTAGCTAAGGGACTTTCTCAGGGCATGTATATTTACTATGCACATTAAAAATAAAGGTTCTTTATTGGCATCTTTGAATTCAAGAGGGAGCTTTAACATTCATTTCCATTGCACAAAAAGGTCTTTATTAGTGGGGAAAAAAAGGTTATTTAGGTTATTAATACGTTCTTCACAGAAATTTATTTGGGGAACCCAAATTGGTTCTTCTATGGGATTACTTTGAAAACCATATTTGGAACCTTTGTTTTAAGAGGGTATATTGTGCGAGACCAACTCTGACTCAAGATGACACACAGGTTTAATCAATGCTCTGCTATGACTGACCTTGCTATTGTTTGTGTATTCAGCTGAAGAAGATTGGGGGTGGAGGGTTCGGGGAGATATATGAGGCCCTTGACCTGTTGTCACGGGAGAATGTGGCTCTTAAAGTGGAATCCGCCCAACAGCCCAAACAAGTGCTAAAGATGGAGGTTGCTGTGCTAAAGAAGCTACAAGGTGAGGAGACTGAGAGGGATGTGAATAGTGTCATATTCAAGTTAGCTTTTGACAAACACCACAAGTCATTGTGTCACTTGCAACATCATGCCGTGTGTGAGATAAGGCCAGACTTAGGGCCAGATTTACTAACAGCTTGCGCCAGTGCAAACCCACTTGTGGCGTTAAAAAACTACTGTCAGGATTTACTTAAGACACGTAGGGAAAAATCAGTGCTTAAAAGATGGGAACAGGGTTATTTTTGTGGCTGACCTTATTACTTATGGATTTGTAGGAGTTTCCCTTTTAGATGCATTTAGTTTGCCTGTTAGATGGATACATTTATGGGAGGAGAGTATTTAAATGAATTACGCGAGGTGATTTATGGTATACAGTGTACAATACATCTTTGTATTTAGACAATAAGGAAGCAAGCAGGATCTGTAAAAATATGTGACGGTTCATCTGTTGTTAATATGCCCATCATAATGTTTTCAGATATAAAACACACACAGACACACACTGTGACTTTCATGCCTGTCAAGGCAGTTAGCTTCAGCTGTAGTTCAGGCATACCACTGGGAGTATGTATGACTAATGAGCGTGAAGAACTGAAGGAAAGTGGGATTACCACACTTTTTCTCCCTCCCTCTCTATTTTGCTGCTCCCATATGTCTTTATAACCTTCATGGAGGACATGCTGGAATTCCAAATGTCACCGCCTCTGTCTGTACCTGTCTGCTGAATGTGTTTCGTATGTGTGAGTTTGTGAAAAAGCTGTAATATGTGTGATTTCAGTGTAATATATGTGACATTACTGCCTTCATTTCTTGTGCAGGAAAGAATCATGTTTGCAAATTTATTGGATGTGGAAGAAATGACAAGTTCAATTATGTTGTCATGCAGTTGCAGGTACAGTATTTTTTTTTTAAACTTCCTTTTTCTTATGTGTGTGTGAAAGAAATTGCAGCTGATTCTCTCTTTTTGTAGGGAAGGAATCTGGCTGATCTCAGGAGGAGTCAGCCTAGGGGGACGTTCAGTATGAGCTCGACTCTACGGTTGGGGAAACAGATTCTGGAGTCCATTGAAGCCATTCACTCTGTGGGCTTCCTGCACCGAGATATTAAACCTGTACATCTCATTGTTTCCATCTCTTCTCTTTCCCAATCCATTTACCTGGCTTCTGTCAACTGATTCTGGTCTCTCTCTTATCCTTAGTCTAATTTTGCCATGGGCCGATTGCCGTCTACCTGTAGGAAGTGTTACATGCTGGACTTTGGTTTGGCACGACAGTACACTAATACAAATGGGGAGGTGCGGCCAGTAAGTATTGCTTTTGATTTATTTTGTGGTACATTCTTCTTCCTTTTTATATTCTCTCAAATACTATTTGTGTTATTTTTTTTATTTTAGTTTCAATGGAAATAGCTCAAAAATGGCCTATTAAGCAATATTTTTCACATTGTTTTCTTGCATGTGCAGTTTTTATATTTAGTTGTGATGCTTTATGTTTCAGGAGTTATTTCTAGGGATGCACTGATATCACATTTCTGGCCAATTCCATTAAAGGGTTAGTTCAACCAAAAAAAAAAAAAAAAAGATCACACTATTTACTCGCCATCAAGCCATCCTAGGTGTATATGACTTTCTTCTTTTCATCTTTCAATTAAACACAATTGGAGTTATATTAAAAATATCCTGGTTCTTCCATGCTTTATAATGGGAGTGAATAGAGATTTTGAAGCCAAAAAAAGTGCATCCATCTTTCATAAAAGTAATTCGTATGGCTCCAGTGGGTTAATTTATCATGCATCCCTATTTATTTATTTATTTTTATTTTCCTTTCACTAATAAATGTTATTATTTGTATGTTTGAATTCATTTTTATGTTTCACTTTTCTCAGTTTTGTTTTGCAGTTCTATTTTGGCTCTCATGTTGAATCGCATGCTCCCCCGCCAAAGATGTTTATCCCTGTTACCATAGCGACTGTCATATTGTGAGTTTTCCAAAATTTTGGAAAGATTCCTTCCTTACCCTCTGAGGGCTTTTAGAAATTACAAAAATGGATGTGCCCTTACATTTCAAATGGTGAATCCTGCAACATACCCCTTTGGGCATATCCACACACCCCTGCCGTACCTTCTCATACTGTACCTGCACACTACATCTTTACTATCTCTATGTGTGAAACTTCCTGTGTCTTCAATTAATTGGAGTCAATCAGGCCAAGAATCCCAAAAAGTTATGAAAAGTAGCTATACATAATTCCTGTCGCTCCACCTTTCCTTAAATTTCCTTTCCATGTTTGCTTTGTTTTGATTATTTATTTACTTATTCCAACCAAAGTGTTAAAGTATAAAATGAAAGTGATATGAATTCTTATTATGAGACTCTTTTAAATGTTCTGTTTTAGCCCAGGACGGTGGCTGGGTTCAGAGGAACAGTACGCTATGCTTCCATTAACGCTCATAAAAACAAGGTAAGTGTAGTGCCAGCTTCAGAGAGAACAAAATCCAAACATATTCATGAAACATGTTTATTTGGCTTTATGCGGTACTGTATCAAACTGTATGATTCTTGGCCAGAATAAGATACAATGAGATTGAGTTTTTTTAAAGGTCCCATTACTATGAGTTCCCCTAGCCTGTATTATGGTTCACCAGTGGCTAGAAATTTAAATCAGTGTAAACCGAGCTTTGGCTGTCTTTCTCTGCCTTTGAGAAAATGAAAGCTCAGACGGGCTGATCTTGAATCTCCTCTGTATGACATCATACTGGGGAAAGATAACCTCCCCTTTCTATGCTTTGCCCTGCCAGAGAATTTGGCTCGCCCGTGAGAATTCCTCGAGAGATATCATGGCTTGCAAACGAGTGAAATCATGGTAGTTGATCAGTGTTCGGATGTACAAATGAACACAAAAGTATTTTTTAGTTCCTTCATCCGAGCCTCTAAATTTTATTTTCTCTGGAAATGCGCCGACACAACTTCCCAAAGTTTTGTATGGTCCAAACATTTCGACGACGACTGTTTCCTCAACTTGGGCCAATACAGAACTGGCCTGAAACTCTGAAAATAAATCGATTGAGCTACCAAGCAACGATTTCTGATGTGTAATTTAGCCTAATAGTTCAAGTTCAGTTAATCTCTCTCTCAACATCGTTCAATACTGTTTATGCATCAGTAAGTCAAGCCAGTGACCAAAATATCAACTTGGTCAAAGAACAATCTTTAGAGTTTATCTGGACAACTCGTTATGAAGTCAATGACACACGTTACACTGCACAACGAAGCTCTTACTGTGAAAGCATTAGAGAGAGTGCAGAAACTGCATTGCAATGACAAAATCTTCATTCTCGCGATCAACAGACTGTCATCTGCTTGCTCAATGCTCATCACGGCAACATTTTATATTATGTTTAGCTATTTCATATGCAAGCATGTCAGCCAATCACAGCAGTGGCCAGTTACACTGAATCCCACAGCAGACACGCCCCTTCAAACAGAGCGTTAAAATCAGAGGCTAAAATCAGTCTTGGAAAAATACCTTTTAACTAAATTAACCAATAAAAACATACTAACATTACAAGGGCAACCCAGGAAACATTATAAAATAATAAAATAACCCCATATCATGGGACCTTTAAAGACCAATTTTTTCCCCTTCTTAACAGGAAATGGGTCGTCATGATGATTTGTGGTCGCTGTTTTATATGCTGGTAGAGTTTACTGTTGGGCAGTTACCATGGCGTAAAATAAAAGATAAGGTAAGACATTAGCCAGGGATTATGAAGTAAATGGAACTGAATTGAGTGAATTAACACTTGTACTCGGTCTTAAGAGCTTTTGTTTAAAATATTTAAAGCTTTCAGAGTTGTTAATTGTGTCTGTAATGTGTGTCTGGTAAACAGGAGCAGGTGGGACAGATTAAAGAGCGCTACGAGCACAGGATGCTGTTGAAACACATGCCTGCTGAGTTTCATGTATTCTATGACCATGTGCTGGATTTGGATTATTTCACCAAACCTGATTATCAGGTAAACCCTTCACACACACCTCTAATCACCCACTTCCTGTGCTCTTACATCCTCATTGAATTTGTCATACCAACTGCTAGATGTTTGTACATAGTTTAATGAGCATATTGATTCAATTTGGGAAAGATTTTTTGTGGTTGTCAGAGAAAAAAAATGAAGGAATATATATATATATATATATATATATATATATATATATATATATATATATATATATATATATATATATATATATATGTATCAAAAGTGACAGTAAAAACATTTATAATGTTACAAAAAACATGTTTTACTTCAAATAAATGCTGTTCTTTAAAACGTAATAATTGGTTTCCACAAAAAAATTCAGCAGCACCACTTTTGCAAGAACACTGATAGTAAGAAATGTTTCTTGAGCATCAAAATAGCGTAATTGAATGATTTCTGAAGGATTATGTGACTAAGGATGCTGAAAAATCAGCTTTGCCATAACAGGAATAAATTACAATTTACAATATATTAAAACAAAAAAACAATTGTACTGTATTTTTAATGAAATATCTGTAACTGCAACCTTGATCAGCATTAGAGACTACATTACAATTACATTAGAAAAAACATTACCAACCCTAAACTTTTGCACAGCACACACACACACATATATATATATATATATGTCTGTATGTATATGTCTGCATGCATGTATGTATATATATATATATATATATATATATATATATATATACATACATACATACACACACACACACAGCATATACAAATGTATTATTTTATGTAATCACTTTGAATAAAAAAAGTAATTTTCTTTCTTTTCTTCTTCCTGATCTAGCTGCTAATGTCAGTATTTGAAAACAGCATGAAAGAGAGAGTGATAACAGAAAATGAGCCGTATGATTGGGAAAAATCTGGAACAGATACGGCCCTCCCCACCAGCACACACACACCACCTCAACAAAACACACGGCAAACTGCTGCCATCGTGGGGTAAGATTACGCTTACCACAGTATCAGACTATTTCCACAATGGGATGGGATTCTGGACTCTGAAATGAAACTGGATTGACTCTGTTTTGACTTTGAAATGACTGTGATTCTTATATGGCTTTGAATTGTCTCTCTCAGGGTAGTGAATGTGACACTAGTAACTGGTGAATTACCGAGGGAAAACACTGATGATGTTCTGCAAGATGAACAATTAATTGAAGATGACCAAGAGAACGCCCCACCTGCTTTGATACCCAGGAGGCCTAGCGAACCTGCTCCAGCCCCACCTGCTGGTGAAGGATGGGATGAAACTGACTTCAATCGGAACAAACTCAGGATCAGCATCAGTAAGGTACAATTATTTATGTATAATGCCCAGTTATTCAAATGAATTGAATTCTAATTAGTTTTAAACATCAATTAAGTGTTTAAAACGGCCTTTTCTCCTAGACACAAGTAGCATCAGAAGATGGGGAAGAGCCTGGCGTTGGAGGGAGGTCAGTTTCCCCAGCGAGGGGCGGAGAAGCAGACGCTCAGGCCCGCCCTCCAAGATACCGGAGAGTAAACAGCCCAGAATCAGACCGCCTGTCTGCTGCAGAGGATAGAGGAGATGGTGCAGATAGACGGTAAAACTTATCACTCTATTCCTCTGGCTGACATTTAGCTTTCTAAAGGTTACTCGACCTCATGTGTATTGTTGGTAAGGAAAGCATTCAAAAGTGGCTTTCTGAGAAAAAAATAATGTAAGGTTTTTGTTTTGTACTATAACATTCTTCTCTGACATTTCGGGTGGCCTCTGGGAATTTACTTAAAGGAAAGTGCATGCTTGTCTTATTATGGAAACATATGGCATTTTTAAGATCAAAATGGATTGGCATGCCAGAAACATTTCTTAGGAAAAGTTAAACTAAAGATTAATGCAGTTTTTAATGGATATAATGAAATTTCAACCCTTTTTGTTTACGTTTGTGACTAATAAGAAATTTCCGACATTTCTGGTGGTAGGTAAGATTTTTCTTAGTTTCTTAGTATTCTTTAGTGTCTTGTACTTCTCTTAAAGCTACATTAATTTTTTGAATGGATATAACATTGTGAAATATTAATACATTTTTAAAATAACAGTTGTCTATTTTAAATATTTTTTAATGTAATTTATTCCTGTGATGGAAAGCTGAATTTACAGCGTCATTAGTCCACTCTTCAGTGTCACTTGATCCTTCAGAAATCAGTCTAATATGGTCATTTAGTGAATATTGAATATAAATAAAAAAAAAAAACAGTAGTAATCTGTAGTTAAATACTTTTAAATATATAGTTGTTCGGTTGATTCTGTGTCTTAGTCTTTGTGTTTTTTTGTGGCAGCTCTCGTTTGGACATGCTGGGTTCTCCATCCAGGCACGTCTATTCTTCCCAGCCTGCTCAGATGTTCTCGTTAGATGCAGGACAGGGAGAAAGACTGGCCAGTGGCCGCCATGATGTCTCTGCAGACGGTGACCAGGAGGCCCACAGCAATGCCTTCATCCGCTCAGTCCCGCTGGCAGAAGAGGAGGACTTTGACAGCAGGGAGTGGGTGATGATTGATAAAGAAACTGAGTTGAAAGACTTCCATCCTGGGGCAGAGCCCACCACCTCAGGCACCACAGATGAGGAACCAGAGGAATTACGCCCTCTTGAGGATCATGAGGAGAGAAGAAGAAGAGGAACGGTGCATGGAATGGGTGGAGCTGAGGCTGTTGTACGACCCAGAACTCAACGTGGGATGATGATTGTAGCAGAGGAGCAGGGGCTGGGACCAAGCCCCGCCCATTCACCTTGTCACTCGTTGCCTCAAACCTGCCCAAGAAGGAGGGAGTCGGAGCCTTTTGGACCTGATGGCCCGGTAAGTCACACCTGAGTGTTTTTGTGTGGGCAAGTGTGTGTACGAAGGAACCTTATCACTTTATACTGTACGTTAGATGATCTTTAGCACCCTGAGAAGCACCCTTTTTGAAAGCTTAAAGGGATAGTTCACCCAAAAATGAAAATTCTGTCATCATTTACTCACCCTCGTGTTGTTCCAAACCCATAAGATTTTGGTTAATCTAAATCACAACACAAATTAAGATGTTTTTAATGAAACCTGAAATGTTGCTGTCACTCCATTGAAAGGCCAGATAACCATAACTTTAAAGATCCAAAAAGGCAGTGGTGGAGGAAGTACTGAATCTCAGTACTTAAGTAAAAGTACAAATAAACAAATAAATATTTACTTTAGTAAAAGTAGAAGTAACACAATGACAACCATACTTAAGTAAAAAGTACCTGATTTTAAATGTACTTTAAGTATTAAAAGTACAAGTACTTGCATAACAATTTATTCTCTTAATGTCTATTTTTTTCTAATGATTAATAAAACATTTAATTCTAACTCGTCCCACATAATACTCCTATAATGATTTTCAATAATTATGGAAAAAAAATGTCCCCATTTCTGAAACAAGCTTGCAATTAGGCAATATGCACATGCTTATCCTTACTACAGTATATAGGCCTATATTAATAACTATGTTTGGCAGTAAACGCAATTAATTTATGGTGTAATTCTGAACCTTTTGCCTTGCCATAATCCTAACCAAACGTATATATTACACACGGTGCGTTTCCTATGCACATAAAAACAAATTTTCACATAAAACAAATTTTCGCGTATAAATTGCACGATAAACACACTGACTGCATGCGAGACGAAACACCTCGATTCATATGGATTCATTTTATAGCCATTTTTGGATCTTTTAAATTTTGTTTTACTTGGCCTTTCAATGGAGAAACAGACATCTCTCAGGTTTAATTAAAACTACCTTATTTATTTATTTATTTTTTGAAGATCAACCAAAATCTTTTGGGTTTGGAACAACATGAAGGTGTTTTTCGGTTGACCTATCATTTTAAGTCTAGTTTGAAATTTAATTTATTGCATGTTACCGTTTTATCACATGCCATTGGTCTGCTAGTACATGCTTGTTTTCAACAGTCAACATGAATTTACTACACAGCTCAGAGTGAAATAGAATATTCAACAACAAAAAAAAAAAAATCTCTATTGCAAATGGGATGAAAGGATTGTCATTTCAGAGGAAGAGCAATTATGATGTTTTACTTTTTATTTGTTATTTAGGCTTTTTAGAATAACATGATGAACATGATGAATTAATAGTTTACTTTAAGTAAATATGGCCATTTTTGATTTCATGTTGTCTTTAAAAGCCTTTAAGGGAAAGACTACATGCTTATAAGGACCCAACACCTGTCTAATTTATGGCTGTACTCTGTACACTGGCATAGATTTAATTATTGTTGAGAAGATATTATGTTCATGACGAATTATTGTTTTTTGGTCGATGAGGTTTTATAATGTTTTTGAAAAAGTATCTTCAGCTCAATAAGGCTGCATTTATTTGATAAAAAAAATATATTATTACAATTAAAAAAGTTTTCTATTTTATTTTAAAATGTAATTCATTCCTGTGATACAAAGCATTTTTCAATAAATAATAATAATAATAATAATAATAATAATTGTGTATTCATAATCAGCCTGTCAGGGTTGTATTCACGATAACCACCTCGCTATACATTACGCCTTACTTAACAAATAACAAACAAACCCTGCTTAAACAAGATTTGGTGAAGTTTCTGACATTGTGAAAGTCATTGCTGTAACCACAAATACCCCTTACTGGGTGCTCTAGTGTGTGTGTGTGTGTGTGTATATATATTAGGATATACTACTAGCATTTGCTCCTAGCTGCTGAATATTTTAATAATGGCATTACCAGAACTAGAAAGTCTCATTTAAGATAGCTACTGATCACTTGTATTGCAAGATAATTAGCATACATTGTTAGTAAATGAGTGTTTGTACGTCCCCATTATGTATATATGAGTGTGTTATGTAATCTATGGGTTTGTGTTGAGTTGCATATTTTAGGGTTCTATGGTTTGTGCGTGCGTGTGCGTGTGTGTGTGTGTGTGTGTGCGTTTGTGCACATCATGCTCAACAGTTTACAGCCAAGCTTAGTTTGCTCATTGGTCATACGGTCACCGTGATTTTGCCAAGTAAGACATGTTCCTGGATCAACATATTTAGTTGATCCTGGAATATCATTTCTATCGGAAAATGTGTCCTAATCCCTGTCTTTACTCCTAATCCTAACCCTCAGAGGGAAATGTTAGGTGAATAACATTGATGTAGAAGCACCTTGTAAGCCTAAACTTGACATTAATCTTGTCCCCAAAAATCTGATTGGTTGATCAGAATGTTGTTCCAGAATCAACAAAGATGTTGATCAAGAAACATGTTGTACTTGGTGAAATCACGTTCACCTTGGTGGTCCAGGGGTCTGTGTGCACACGGTGGCTCCTTCACAACATGTAGAACATACATTCACTCACACACCTAAGCTTAATCAAGCCTGTCTTTAGCGTTTAGACAGATGTGGGCTGGTCTTGTCCTCTGAACGAGTTACAGCACATCTATGTGTTTGTACCACCCATTTGATCTAATGTATCGTATATCACTTGTTTTTTATTGGTGTGCTTTTGTGTGTGCATCACACACCACACACAAAAAAAAAAAACAGACAAAAAACACGATTTTTTTCAATACTTCGCGTTTTTAGTTTTTCCTCAGCCTGATTCCTCTTTTCCTCCACTCTTATTGGTCTTTTTCAGTTGGAGGAGGACAGGCCACACCCACATCACTCATTCCCGAGGCCCGCCCATTTGAGAAGACTGGCGTCGTACGTGTTTTCCTCCAATACCATGGACACGGAGCACTTCCCCCACGACCCCGCCCTTGGGGCAGCGGCCATTCAGCGCAGCCGCTCAGCTGAAAGCAGCCCCGCCCACCGCCACGCCCATCGCAGACACATGCCCCTGTTGCAGGGCAGCCCCAGAGCCCGGCATTCTGTACTAAATATACCACGCCTACACATTCAGCAAATGCTGGCCAAACTTATGAACAAGACATGATTCACCTACCATCAACATACACAGATGCACACGTGTGGTGCCGTTTTAATAGAAGAGGAGTATGGTGCCCGCTTTTGTGCCCATAGATGAAAAAAAATCAGTTGGAAAGCTTGGGCAATAAACTTGGAGTGTGATTGTGAGATCCGTGTGCATGTGTGAGAGATTGTGTGTGTGTGTGTGTGTGTGTGTGTGTGTCAGTGAGATATGAGATCCCCTCTAGCTACACTGAAATGTGGTATTGGATATTTTAAATTCAAAGGTTCACCGTAAAATTACAATTGTGTTATCATTTGTTCCAACCCCTATGTCTTTTGTGGAACTCAAAAGACGATATTTTGAAAAATGTCCAAAACTCAGTGCTGTTTTTGGACCATATTGTTCTTCATTGAATGGACGAAACCAAATATTCGTTTTAATGTTCCACAGAAGACAGAAATTCATACAGGTTTGGAATGACGCGATGACAGAATAGTCATTTTTGGGTGAATTTTACCCTCACTTGGGACAATTGGAGAAAGATTCTCCAAAACAAAGCAATTCTGTAAAATGCTGTAAGATGTATTTACTCACGAAGACACTATACACTAAATATTTTGTAAAAAAAAAAAAAAAAAAAAGAAAGAAAGAAAAGGAAAAAAAAGAGAACCCCCCCCCCACACATTTTTATGATGTTTGCAGAGCTGCTGGTGTCAGTTGGAACAGGCACATAATGTAATTTTTTGTTGTTGGCCTCTTAGAATCTCATAACACCATCGTGTCCTGTGTAAGAGGACAGATGTGATACAGGCTGATAGTGTGATTGTGTTTTCAATGTTGAATGTCGGCCAAAAGCAGTTACTTAAAAAGGGTGTGTTCACCTGCTGTGTGTTCCCACAGGACACTAGAAGGACAGTGAGTGCTTGCTAAGCTATTTTTGCACAGTCTGTTCGCATCAATAAGATCTCAGCACATTTAGAACCTGTCAAATGCCACAACATGCACCTCCAGGCGGGATGAATGGCTTTCTTAAAGGAGAACTCCGGTGCAAAATGAACCTTTGGTCTAATTACACATTGTTAGCTAGTCAGCCGTTATCTCAGATTTGTTTTCATGATTGCCGAAAGTAAATAGTTTTATCTATAAAAACAGTTTAGCCTATAATGCTAGTATAACGCTAGTATATGGCATAGTGTAATGACAAATAAAAATTGCTTGTTATTACCACTAACAAGGCTCAAAATAGCCCCACACTAACACGACAGCCTAATAAGAGTCCCTACATTCAAACCGAAGCATTGAGAACTTTGTCAGTGTCCATACAGTTTAATAAGAAGATATTTTATACATACAGTCAACTTCGCGAATACAGGAAGAAGCCATCTTTGAAAAATAGTCTCTACCAGTCGATCTACGAACTCCGATCCAAGTGCGCTGAACTGTGCAGAATCTCATATGGTCTGTTGTTTCCGGAAGAAGCAAACACGAACCATTTTCTTCTCTTCAATATGTACATGTAGCCTACTGTTCACGCTCACCTTATCACCTTATTCACATCTCACCGGCGCACTTGGATCGGGTTTCATAGATTGACTGGTAGAGACTATTTTTCAAAGATGGCTTCTTCCTGTATTCGCGAAGTTTACTGTGGGTATAAAATATCTTCTTATTAAACTGTATGGACACTGACAAAGTAACCAATGCTTCAGTTTGAATGTAGGGACCCTTATTATGCTACCGTGTTAGTGTGGGGCTATTTTGGGCCTTTTTAGTGGTAATAATAAGTGATTTTTATTTGTCATTACTCTATGCCCTATATACTTGCGTTATACTAGCGTTATAGGCTAAACTGTTTTTAGATATAAAACTATTTACATTCGGCAATCATGAAAACAAATCTCAGATAACGGTTGACTAGGTAACAATGTGTAATTAGACCAAAGGTTCATTTTGCGCCGGAGTTCTCCTTTTAGAAAGCATAACAGAATTTTAACTGATGGATCTCTTTATATAGATTCTTGGGGGTCTTTCATAGCCGAGAGAAAATGTGACATTAATCATATACAGCATATGCAGGGTTCAGAGACTTTGGACCTATAAAATAATCCAGTTGCTTGGATCCTCTGGCATTTCAAGCAGAGTGTTTTCAATTTATAGAAGAGAAAGTGAGTAAAGAAAGACAGAGAGAATGAGTTGTGTGTACACATGTCCAATGTGTGAGTAATAGGCCTGGTTTAAATGCTTTGCATGGATAAAAGTATGTGGACACACATTTCTATTTAATGAATTTGTCTGTTTCAGTGTTTCAGCTACGTCTTTCACTAACAAGGCTGCATTTAAGTCTACTTTTTTATCGCCTTCCCTCGCAAACTCTCTCGTTTACACGGATTTTGCATCATTGCTTACGTTGCGTGATTGCCCACTACTTGCACTGTTTAAATGCAATACTTCTTGTTCTACTTCTTCTTTTTCTTGTTCCCCTTCTTCTTCTTCTTAATTTTGCACACTGATAGAGGAAAGTCTGAACAATCACAACAGCTTAGAGTCTTTAACTTAATCCCAATCCAAATTTGCACTCACATTTATGCTAATAATGTTTGAACATTAAGGGCTAGAAACAGGACAAAAATATCCGCCACTTTGAATTTTCCAGAAAACCTACTTTTGCAAACTCCTCCTAGACTTTATGATTTTCACCAAATTTGAGTTCGATGTCAGCAAAAAGTTGTGGATTTAGTGTCAATAGACAAAAGCATTTTCGTACACCGCATCAATGAATTTGATGGCATAATAGGCTCTATATGCACAACTTCCGCATTCTGTAAAACAGATCGCATTGCTTCCGGTTCAGGTCTTTTGTATGTGCTTCATGATGTTTTTTGCGGTTTTACTCAAGATAACTTTAAAGGAGCGAGCAAAGATTAGCATAACCAATGTCCCTCACATGTGCAGATTGATATTTAAACGTTTTATATTTTTTCTTCTTCACAGTAACGTTTAGATATTTAAATCGAATAAAACACCAATAACAAAGTGAACTAGTTAGCTGATTATCTTAAAAATCCATAGATATCGTAGTCAGTTAACACTTTCTCTGGCAAGCGGATGCGATGAGACGCGTTTTCCGGTTTGGTCATGTGACGTGAGGTTGTATCTCTGGAAAAGATTGAACATATTGACAATACACTTTATGTGTCGTTGTCACTCAAGACTAATCATACAAGTTGGTGTCAGTGCCACCTATTGGTCAGCAGTTAACAGCAATTACGTTATAGTATTTATGGGCTTTGAACAAATTTGCGTAAAATGGATCTGCCTGAAACATACATATTGAGTAGATTTACCCCCTTAGTCAAAGTCAAGGAGACTATTGCCTGTCCAAATAAACTTCCCTCACCCAGTTGACAAAGTTGAATGCACGATAGCTATGGGGATCCCCTAGAGGGGAAGTGCTTAGGGATTTCATGAGTATATGTCTAAAAGTGGAGTTAAATGCAGTCCAGGTATACAGCCGTTCAACCTCCTCCTAAACATTTTTCGGAAAATGGCCATGTTTTCAAAAATTATATGCTTAACAATTGAATTTCGATTTTGGTGTGTGTTTACATACTTTTGGCCATGTAGATTAATTGTGATATCACATTTGTCTTCCATATTAGCTATAAAAAAGATATTTAAAGATAATTTTCTCTGCCATAATTAAGTCAGTATTACAGAAACATATGTATATTGCTTTCAGAGAGAGGGATATTAGGTTCTATGTGAACTTAAGCAGTATTTGTCTGTGGGCAAGGAAGAAATAAACAACATCCTCTATGTCAAGACATCTGACTTATAATTAAGAATTAAAACATTCTGGAATAGAGATATATTAAATATATTATATATCAAAGTGCAATAGAAGTCAATGCAATAGAAGCGTGAAAGGAAGACTGAGCCTCTTTCTTTGGTTTTGTCACACATGCATTAGTGGTTTGATGCGCACACGGAGACAATTGAACTTAATTTATCATTCAGCAAATGAATGTTGCCATTTTTGTTCCTGGGCCTAGACTTGACATGCTACGTTAGTGTTTAAAATCACAATAGTCACATAAATCAATGCATAAATAAGCTTTTGAAAGCAAAAGGGGAGTATCGGTGTCATAGAAATTAGATCACATATTGTGTAGTAATCAGGCACGATGCAATAAACTGACAAGTGTTACATTTTTTTACAGACATACATAATGTTTATTAATGTTTTGAATTAGCTTTTATTTTTATATTTTGTCATTTTTATTTAACTTGTATTTTTTTTGTTATTTTAGAACTTCAACTATTATTTTAGTTAGTTATTATTTCAGTAACATTTCTAATTTTTGATAGGTTTTTTTTTAATTTTAGTTAACAATAAAATACTGGTTCTGATTGGGTGATTGTGTCACATTTTCACAGACTGACACGTTGGTTGTGCCTGGTTAGCACACTTGAAAAATTAAGTAGCATTCACACATTATTGAAATTATCGCTTTATTCTCTAGCCTCAGTTCAGTTGAGATATATACATATCTGTTGGGAGATTGATTGTTTGTCAGTGTATTAATGTTTCAATTAAAATTCATGCTGTAGAAATGCTATATGACTCAATGCTGGATATCAATGTATATGCGAACCATCTTGCTGAAGATGTAGAATTTTTTCTTAAACTATAATTTGCCTCGCTGGGCCAACACCAAAAAAAAAAAAAAAAAAACATAAATAAAGACAAATGTCATTATTTATGTAATATTGGTTTGGAACTCAGCGTTCATAGCAGTCGGCTCTTGGCATCTGTGCTGCTTTGCTTTGGGTGTTTTAATGCAATTTACACCAACCACTGTTTATCTGGATTCACCAATGTACTGTAATGTGTATGTTCAGAAGAGTTTGTAGTCTGAATTGTGTGAAACAGCTGATCCAAATGTCTTCCTAACGGAGAAGAGTAGCACAGACTTGAATGACTGTACATATGTATACAAAAGCTCAGCTGTAAAAGAATGCGGGTTTTTATTTGTTATGCAGGATAATTGTACTGGTAATAGTTATGATTTCTGCATCCCAAAGATTGTTTATTGATGAGGTATCAAATACACTACTGTTTAAAAGTTTGGGGTTGACAATATTTTTTATGTTTTTGAAAGAAGTCTCTACCCAGGCTGCATTTATTTGCCCCAAAATATAGTAAAAACAGTAATATTTTGAAATGATTAACTGTTTTCTTTTTTATTATATTGTAATGTAATGGCAACACTGAATTTTCGGTAGCCATTTCCCAATGTCACAGGATCCATCAGAAAATCTTTTTTTTTTTTTTTTCATCAGATATGATTCTAATTTGCTGATTTGGTGCTCAAGAAACATTTCTTATTATTATCAATGTTGAACAGTTGTGCTGCTTGATATTTTTGTGGGAACCATGATACATTTTTTGAAATTTTTTTTTTGTTGAAATATGTAGTTCAAAAGAACAGCATTTATTTAAAAAAATAAATATTTAGTAACTTTATAAATGTATTTACTTTACATTTTGATCAATTTAATGTATCCATTCTAAATAAAAGTATTTATTTGTTTTTAAAAAATCCCAAACTGACCCCAAACTTTTAGAAGGTAGTCCTTATGCACATTTGATCAGATTTATCATCTTTAGATTTATTAGATTTATTAATTTAATCTTGACAAGAGAAATATCATTTTATTAGTATATTTAAATTCTGTAAATTTCTTATAAAGAACATAATTGCCCAGGAAATGTAGTGTTTCAAGCTGATTAAGATTAGAGTCCTTTTTTTTTACAGCATGAGATAACGTGTTCAGATAGTTTGAGGAAGGTTAGAGGAAGTTTCACAATTTCTTCTCTGCTTTACGAGACTGTAAATAATGATGTCCATTACTTCTGAATCTTACTGTTGTTACATGTACCATTGTTTTATGCTAAATTCATTATAAGCCGAACAGCTTTTCATTGCAGTCCTGCTTCATGTCATTCAACATTCATAACCTCTCACATTCTCTGTCTCTAACTGGGTCAATCTTTGAGCTTGTCTGAACTCCCCAGAGACAAACCTTGAGCTCCAAGCAGCGTGAAACAGCATTTAGCAATAGAAAAACGTTGAAATGTATTCTGTAATCTATTTAATAAACGTGCTGGGACAAGTCTAAAATCATTTAGATGGCTTCTTACACATCAGTATGAAGAAATTTTAAGAAATTTTCTGAGTCAAAATTTATATCAGACTTTTTATTGCTGATAAATGTTACGCGTCATCATCAGCTAATCCCAGACCTGCTCACAGAAGTGTTACATGTGTGAATCAGGGTCAAATTTCAACTGCAAGAGTCTTTCACAAATTAGCTAGTGCAATAAACACCATATAGTAGACTTAATAGTATTATGTACACGCATGTTTTTGGGGCTTTCGTAAAAGTATAAGTCTTTGGACAGATAGCTGAACATGCTGCTGCACTATCACTAACATTCCTCTGTGTCATTCGCTCTGTGTGTGTCCATCGCTGTACATACTGTTGGCTGAGCACTGTCTTTGAGTCTACACTTGAAATCACAAATGGGCTAAATCATTTAAAAAATATTACACTGTAAAATGGACTTTTGTGCCTTTTTAACTATGTATGTCATTCTAAAAAGACAATCCTGCAAAGCTTGTATACAACCAAATCACAAGTAAATAATCTGAAAAATGACTAAATTGTGCTCTCTTCTCTCACAATGTAGTCCAAAATTGTTTTTTTAATTTCTGT